>JASDQU010291623.1:12760-27148 GCA_032191745.1 Picea mariana | reverse complement strand
AGGATAACTCAATCCACAAAGCGTCTTCCCATGAGGGATTTCACCATAAGGGGACCACTTTGGAGTTCATCCATTTGTGCACCTTATCAATCATGATAAGACAATAATGAGTCATCTATTCATTTTTCCAACAATGCATCATATAACAATGAAACCACATCGATCCATCTTCATCATGTATCAATGACAACTTATTGATCCATCTTCATCATATCAATTTCAAATCATTGATCCATATTCATCTATGCATTCTCATCAAGGACAATACATATTATATTACATCAACCATCAATCAATCAATCCTTTGGCATCAATCAATCACTTGACATCAATCAATCAAACCATTGACATCAATGACAACATGATCCAACATGATGGATGGTCATGGAATCATTTGACCATATGTTTTAGGACTTCATATCATTGTCTATCATTTTTTGTACAGTTGTGCATCGTTACTCTTACTTACTGATCATTTCCTTGGAAGTGGTCGATTGAGGATCGACCCGACACGAAAATTGACTAGAGTTTCAATTAAATGTTTAAGGAGAAGCACAAATTCAAAGGGAGAATCCATTTTCCACTGATGTCAAAGGAGGAGAGTTACAGACAAAGGGAGAATTCTCTCTATTCCTGTGAGATTTGTAGACATGGGAAAATTCTTTCTATGCATGATGGACTATGTGTTTCATTGCATGATTGCAATCAACGACAAAGGGGAAGATTGTTAGAATTATTGTCATTGATGTCAATGGATTAATGATGTCATTGATGTCATATTATGACACTACACAATCAATATTTCCAATATATATATATATATATATATATTAAAAAATGGGTGTATGTGAAAAAGTAAAAAGTGAAATGGTGGTTTCAAATCGATGGGTTTGGGATATTTTTCCATGGTATTGGGAATCAATTATTTAACTAAGGGACATGTCCCTTCATGAATGGTTATGAAAAAGTATAAAAAGAGAAAGCATTGAGAGGAAGTGTGTGTGAAAAAGGGAATAACAAAGATTGAATTGTGAAATCAGTTTCAAGTTGTCTTGGAATTTCTGTGATAACGTTTTTTCTAGGAAGCTTCAGACCCTGCAATTTGGAAGAGATGGAGGAGAAATCATGGTGTACATGTAGTGAAAATTTGATATTCTTCTTCTCTATACTTTCAGATATATGCATTGTGGAAGTTAGGGTTCTTGAATGCTCCTGAAATCAATTTCAAACAGGTTAGATTGACACTTTTGCTATACCTTATTTTCTAGGATGTTTCAGACCTTGATATTTTGCAAAGATAGAGGAGAGATCTTGGTTTACATGTGATAAAAATATCAGATTCTTTTTATGTATACTTTCGTAGATATTCTATGTAGAATCTAGGGTTCTTGAATGCTCCTAAAATCAGTTTCAAATACGTCATCTTCACACTTTCAATATAGCTTAGTTTTTGGGATGTTTCAGACATTGATATTTTGCAAAGAAAAGGGATAGATCTTGGTGTACATTTTGTAAAAATATCAGATGTTGTTTCCCTATAATTTCAGAGATATGCTTTGTGAAAGTTAGGGTTCTTGAATGCTCTGGAAATCGATTTCAAACAAGTTAGATTGCAACTTTCTCTATAACCTATTTTGTGGGATGTTTTAGACCTTGATATTTTGTAAAGAAAGAGGAGAGATCTTGGAGTACATGTGGTAAAAATGTTATATGTTGGTTCTCTATACTTTAGGAGTTAGGGTTCTCGAATGCTCTTGAAATGAATTTCAAACATGTCAGCTTGGCACTTTTTCTATAACTTATTTTCGGGTATGTTTCAAACCTTGATTTTTTGTAGAGATAGAGGAGACATACAAAAGTACCTTAGTTAAAAAGATCAAAATCATATTTTCAAAATTGGATATGTGTCATGTTGCATAAGTGCGCTCTTGGGAAGAGGCCCAAAATAAAAAGCTTTGGGAAAGTTGTCATTTGGAAATTCAAATTTTGGTCAAACTTGGTAAGGCAGTAGTAGTGAGAAGACCTGGTGAAGGAAAAAACAATGTGTTTACCTGGTAAATATATAATAAACGAGAAAACCTAGTGAATGAAGAAATAGAAAGTAGACTCAGTGAAGGTTGGTGCAACTCAAAGATTGGAGTATCTTGCTATTTTGGTGCTTAGCTGTGGGGATTGGTGTCGACGAAGATTTGTAAGATAATTGTGTCTCTTGATAAGTTGGTGTTTAGCAGTAGGGATTGGTTTCTATGAATATTCGAGAGAGATCAGTGTCTCTTGCTAAGTTGGTGCTTAGTAGTGGGGATTGGTGTCTGTAGTAGATTGGTGTCTATGAATATTTTTAAGATTAGGTTTGTGCCTACCACGATTTGTACCAATGGGGATTGGTGTCTCCAGTGGGTTGGTGCCTTCAAAGAATTATAAAAAAAAAGTTTCATGGTTTTCTTTCGAAAGGATTTCCACATAAATCTTGTGTTCCACGATGTGATTGTTTTCTTATGGTTGATGAATGTTATAAAAAGCAAAAATTGTCTTATATTGATTCACCCACCCCCTATCAGTATAAGTGTGTTCTCAATAGTTGGTATCAAAGAAGGTTCCTTCTGAAATATTCTAACAACTCGAAGGTAGATATTTGGAGCACACATGGCCGATCAAGAAGGTTTCTCAACAAACAAAATTATGTTGTTTGATGGAACACACTATGCCTTCTGGAGCATAAGGATGTGAACATATCTAATGGCTCTTGGGTTTGATATTTGGAAATCAATTGTGACTGGTTATACATCCCCAACAACTCCACCAATAGATACAACCAGGAAGAATCCTAGTGAACATAATGAAAAATCTATGAATGCCATCTTGTGCGGTCTATCAGAATTCAAGTTTGTCAAGGTGATGCATTGTGGATTGAAGAAACAAATTTAGGAAAATATTCAAAATAACTATGAAGACAGTGACAATGTTAAAAAGGAAAAGATCCAAACTCATAGAAGACAGTTTGAGAGTCTGAAAATGAAAGACGAAGAAAATGGTGCATCCTATCTCCTCCGTGTGTGTGTGGATGCAATTGCCAACACAATCAAAGGACTTGGTGAAAAGTTTGAAGAACTGATGATTATAAAAAAGGTATTGAGGTCACTTCCCTTAATATTTGATGCCAAATTTTTGGCTATTGAAGAAATAAAATATCTTGATTCAATAACAATTGATGAATTGCATGGGATCCTCATGACATATGAAATGAGGACAGAGAAAGAAAAACCATCAAAGAAAGAAGCAATGTTCAAAGCTTCAAAGAAGAAAAAGAAGAGAGAAAATGAATCAAGTTATAGCTTCAAAACTGAATTAGATGAAGAGGAAGCACATTTTGTGAGAAAAATAAAAAAGGGATCTGGAAAATACAAATGTAAGCTTCCCTTTAAATGCTTTAATTGTGGAAAAGTAGGACATTTTGTTGATAAGTGTCCATATGCAAAATATGAAATTAGTGATGATGAAGAACACCATAACTAAAATAAAGGAAGAAAACCTCACCACCACAAAAGGGTAATCATGAAAAGAAGAAGAACACTTATATGCAGAAGAAGAATCTCTTCTCAAAAGGGGTTAGTGACTCGTCTGAAGAAAGCAGTTCTTATAGTGATAGAGAAGAAAATCTCCTTATGGCAATGGAAATAAAGATTTATGAAGACAAAGGGAAAGAAACGATGGTTTCAGAAGAAGAGGAAAACGTCAAAACACAAGGGGAAGTTGATCATGGAGAATAACTCATGTGTGCCTTAAGTGAAATAAAGAAGCTCTGGAAAAAGAATTTGAAACAAAAAGAGAAGTTACAAAAACATGGATAAGAGGATCGTGATTCGAAATCCAAAATGTCAGAAATCCTTGAAGAAAAAGAAAATACTATCATGAACCTAAAGTTTCAATTAGAAGAAGGAAGGAGGATGGAAGAAGTGGTGAGAATCCAACTAAACAAAAAAGGAATAAAATTGTGAAGAACTAGAATCTGAAATTGTTTCCTTAAAAAAGAAACTGGAGAAAACAACTATGAAGTTGAATAGAAGCTTGTAGTTTGAAAAGAGTGTTGAAATATTAGATGATATCACAAATTTTCAAAGGTATCCATTCATTAAGAATGGTCTTGGATATGATGTTTTTGTTGCCTCTTGTTGGAAGGCTATGCTTCCAATCAACATTTAGGAAAGAGACTACATCGTGACATGCACACATGACACCATCAAGACGAAATTTGGGGAGAATGTTCTACTGTCTTTATTCATGCTTTGATATGTATTTATACAATGATATGGATGGTTGGAGCGGTTGTACCCACTCCAACTAATCACCCAATTATGCACATTTATCCATTATACACGTATATTTATCCACTTTAGGTTATATTAGATTCATAGGTATGATGACATTTATGAGGCCTAAGAGGATCCCTCAACATCTCCCCCACACTCAAATCCTTTCTCTTCCCGATAAAATGTGCAACAACTTCCTAGGTTTCTACTCCTSCAGAAATATCCTTACTGTGTGTCGACCATGCATACCAATATGCATAGGTAAATTAGCCGCAACAACCATCATCTATATAGGAAGATGCATGTATACAATATTTATTGTGATTGGATTCCAATGGATCTGAGTGAATATATATATCATATCTCAACTCCTCAATCTCCATATAATCGTATTTGGGTGCCATCGACTTCCATACTCACTTGCAAGATTATATTCCTCCTAGGAGCCGTCGGGGCACTCTTTAGGGTTTCTCCAATGAACTACTGTGCCCGGGGGATCGGTTTATGGAAATGACGAGGGTATGCGACATCATCCAATCCTACCATTCCTTGACTTTATTTCTCATGACCCAAAGAACTGTTCAACAACTCTTCTACGAATGAGCTAAATCAATTCAAATTTTCTTGTGTCATCATCTTGTCTTTTAAGCTTTGGTGTGTGTGTATGACATATCTTTCTCGAATGTCTTCATTTGTTGCAAGATTTCCATGTTCAATGCTCATTGTGAATGCTCTTTGCGAGTGCTTAAATATACTATTTCAACATTCTTGATCAGTGCTCAATCAAATGCTATCATGTAGGTTTTGTTTATTGCTTAATCAAACTACTACTTGTTCTAATCTATGCTCACTCAATTGTTGCAAATATTTCCCCTGTCAATATTCCAATGAAGTTTTCAATGTAAGTATGTTCACTACTTTTGATGCTCATCATTATTCTTTCTCTGTTGTCGAGTCATGGATGGCCTTTCAAATATTTGAAATGTATGGAGTATGCATATCAAATTACAAGAAGGATGACTATGACTCAATTCTAGGACTCCACGCATGTGACTTAACATGACTTGCTACTTGAACACTTTCTAATTGTTAGTAAGAATCATTGTCAATAATGAGATTTTAGAGACTACAACTAAATGTTGTCGACTGGAGATCGATTGTTGTCGGAAAGAGAAATGAATCTCGACGGCTAAAGACTGACTTACATTACATAGGTGGATGGGATTGCCTACCTTTGAAAACACACGTTTAATCCCCTCCCTTCATTTGACTCAATTAACTCAATTGGGCACTTGAATCAATTGAGTGATGTGTAATCTATTCACTCAACAAAAACATATTTATTTTTCCTTTTTTGACTTGACTTAATTATAGACTCCACTAGACTAAACTGTGAGTCGGCTAAACTTAGTCGATTATTTTCTTTTTCAATTAAATATTTTAGACTTCGACTGAAGTGACTAGACTCAACTCGACGATTCAACTTTATCCATAATGTAATCAACATAATAGTTTAGAATTATCACTCTTTTACATTATGTAATCAAAAACTTGTTTCTTTTCTGTTAAAGTACACTTGACCTTTGAGACCTATATAACTAGAGATTTTTTTACTAAATTATGAAGAAGGAACTTGTCACTATAAGATATTATGAAACACACTAATCGAATGTTAGATACCATAAGATATTTTTCTTTTCCATCAAGTAGAATCATTAAAGAGGGCACATATGTTCAAAGAATCTAGTCGAGCCCTATAGTCAAGAGGTGAACCAATCTTTATTTCTCATTGACTTCATCACGGAATCCATGGGTCGACACATTTTTTTTCTCGTTGAATTCACCACGAAATCCATGGGTCAACACAATTTTTTTCTCATTAACTCCACCAGTCGATGGGCATGCCTTCATTGTTTTTGGTTGATTTCTTTCATGTCGTTGGGTTGAATATTCATGTTTGGTCGTGAGTCCTTCTTGTGCATTTGGAATGATAGAAAACAAATCCTTATTTAGGAATATTATTTGCAAAGAACTCTTCATCATGAGGTTGATAAACAATGTCATCCACCTCTCGAACACAACCATTTTCCATATTATAAAACAACACCTTTTTCCTTCCAGTGATAGTCGATCATTGATTTTACAGCTTACGGATTTGCAATGTGTCAATTAAAATTTTCCAATAAAGGGTTTAACTCTAAGTTATTCATGTATGATATATCAGTCGAAGTGGGACTTATCGATATAAAAAATATAACTTGTCGGTCGATGATGATAGCTCTTTCAAAAATACGATGAGAGAAGTGGTATTTCCAGTAGAATATCCAAAACTCACTATTAAACTTTTGCAATTCTTCCCAGGTTCCATACTTCCAATGCCATGGAGAACCAATTATAATTGTGAATATTGTGGGTCTACGCCTACAACATTTTCAATTCACACAACCATTTATGGGTATCTATTTACTCGTTCCTTCATTACGAGCTATTTTATTCGTTGTTGGTGGACGACATTAAGAGCACGAATCAACTTCAGGACTTCAATCGAGACACCAATGTTGGTTGAACTCAAAACCTGGAGACTAGACATATACAGAGAGAGTTGTTTTAGGTGGAAAAAATAAACCTTTCACAACAAAAACAATTACCGCGACCAGTTGGGCTTGTTACTAGTTGACCAAGTCGACCAGAAATTTCCATCGACCATGCTATTAGACTTCTTTCCATGCATTTTGATGATTACCTCCATGATGGAAACAATAGAAAACACCTGACAGTCATTTGATTACGAGTGCATTCCAAAATCCTTTGTAACAGCTTAATCGACTATAATAGAAGCCCCGTAAAGTTGTGGATGTAAAGAATCAATCTGGTTCTTACAACAGACATCCATCATAAATGGAATAAATCACTGTAATCCATACTGGACAATAAATATATTGAATAAGAATGCATATTTTTGAGTCTCCATTTTGACACCTCTATTACCTTATATTATCTTTTATGTGGGTCAATTTTACCTATGACATGCAGATATGTTGACTATTTCCTCCACAAACCTACCTTTTGACCTTATCCATATGCATAAAGAGGTGACCCATGTTAAAAACATGATTTGTTTGATTTATTGATTAATTGGGAATAAATGATTGATTGTTTATGCTCCTAATTGTTGTAGGAAAATCTCCCTGCGGACAGGTAGATCACCTCTAAGAGCTTGACCCTAACTCTAGACAGAAAATGCTTAACATGGACACTGAATTCCTTTAAAATCTATCTAAACTAACACATGAGAAGGAAGGATAATAGAAGTACCTTTTTATCGATGTTTTTCCCTGCACGCTCTGAGTTGCGCTCCAATCCTTTGCTCCTCGCTGAGTTCTGCAGACAAACAAGATACGACCACTTCCTACTCTATTGATATTAGCTTGAAAACAGATCTATCAATTAATGATAAGTTCATGTAACATTAGACACAAACTAGAAAAAAACAGGCCAAGTGTGTCATATTAATGAGAATAACGACATCAGTACTTACAATCGTAGATGCGAATGCGACAACTTCGTCAAGTCCTCTTTGTCTAACCCTTGCCTAAAAGATCCACAACTTGGATGATAGCAACTTCACTGATCACTCTCCTCTGGCTGACTGTGTGTTTCCTATGAGATCATAGGTTTCATGCTAGCAGTTCTTCCCCCTTTCCACCATCATAGAGCCTGTTTATATAGGTTAAGAGGAGCTTAACCTCTTGAGTTATCTTTAGAACAAGTTGGGAACTTCCTCCTTAGATCAGGGATATCTTGATGAAACCAAGAATTCAAATATAACTGCCTCCTAATCTTGAAAGATCCTCCCCTTATTCTCCTCAACGGGCCAACTACTGCCTTAGATTAGGCAATGCTCCCTTAGAAGGGGCATCAGAGCGCTGTAGCACTCCCTAAGAAGCTTGAGGGGAGCGCCAATGCTTTCAAGATGAGTAGTGCTCCTTCAGAGGGGACAGGGGAGCGTTATAACGCTCCCTGAAGCCTTGTAGGGGAGCGCCAATTCTCCTAAGGCTGATATAGGGGAGCACTCCCCCTCAAAACCTTTGTTTCAGAGCTCTCTTCAGGTGTTAAGAGTTCATTGACTTCAGTTAACCAGTTCTTCTTCTTCAAATCAAGTACATGAGATGTTTTAAGTGTCTCCTTAGTGTCATCATCATGGCAGTATGCTCGAACATCATTTGTAACACTTGTGACCAACTTGTGACACTTGCAAAAGTTGTAAGGAAGATGCGACACTTACGACAATTGAGAGGAACATGCGACACTTATCCAGTTGAGTAATTTTGGCATGTAATAGATTTCCCCCCAAAGTATGAAGTTAGAAGATGCCAACTGATAACTGAAATACTTTGTAGATGTCCAAGCAAGGGTATAGACTCGGAGAACCTGACGGAAGCTGCACAAAAACATCAAACAAATATCATGACATATTTCAAAACCCAAGGCAGGCATACCTATGCTTGGGTGATCAAGACTTTGCAAGATATGGCCGCCATAAAATACACTGCGGATCCATAATTGTATTGATAAAAAAGTGTAGCCACCGAAGATACAATGTGGATCTATACTCTGATGACTCGGACCAATCGTAGCCACGAAGAATACTCAGTGGATCTACGAAATGATAAAACATAGCCACGACCAATACAAAGTGGATCTATGTGACAGTGTATGTGTTCTCTGTCCAATGGAAATTCCTTCACAGCCTGGGCAAAGCATATATCAAAGTGATCACTAAACCCAGGGTCTTCTTACCAATCCCAATATGGTACGAATTTGACCATGTGAATAGATGTCTTGATGTCGAACATGGCAGAAACCACTTGATTACCAGTCAATGGTGTAAACCATTAACAAGTGCGAGGGAGATCATCATTAATGCCAATGATTCCCAAGGTACCTTAGTACATTCCAGCGAATGTGAATAGATGAAATGAAGTCGAACATCCGTGGAATCATTCAATCAGAGGTCAATGATGTAAACCTACTGTCGAATGTGAGGAGGCCTGCCATTGAGGCATGTAGGTCCTAAAGTACTAACTGGTTTCTAAGTCTGATTCCCAGATAATGTGTTGAAGTCGATAGGAATAGACTCGTCAAGGGAGGGCCTTGATGTATCCCCCATCAACGACACGAAATAGACATAGAGATGTAATTGGTAGATCAAATGGACATGGACTGAAACAGGTTTTGAGGCAAGATATTTGGGATGGCTGACTCTTGAGGTGGATACTTCCCTTGAACACTGAGGCACAACAGGAGAACATGACATGGACCGATAATTACACAGTGGATGCGGTGACTTGCGTCAGGTGACCCAAAGGAGTGAACTCAAAATATTGGCTCAGTGCAGAGGTTCAACGGATTATGATGTATGCAAATGACAAAGTGCCGTGTTCAAGGGCGACTCTAAGAAGTGCTAGATGATGTTCTCAAGAGACTACTTGGCTTGCTCCTTTCAATTTTTTCCCCCATCCAGATAGATGAGTACCTCTTTTTGATTTAATGAGCTCGAGGAGGATAACACATGCTCGATATAACTCACCTTTGGTAAGTTCCTCTTCCTTTGTTTAACAAATGGGAAGAAGTAAGGGTTTGGTCCCATATGGGTCTGTCGATGTGTGCTTTAACGAGTCCAAAGACAGAAAACTTGAAGGTTTTTCGGGATTATAGAGTTTGGAAAAACACTTAAAAGAGAACTCTCTCAGTTCCTTTTTCGTATAGTAGTCCCACGAGATCGAAAAAGGGGTAAACTATCGCTCGAAATATGCCCTTTATAACCTTTTAACGAGTGTGAAAGGAAGCAAGGTCACTCGACAATCTTTTCATATTTAGAGAGTCTGAAAAGGGTTTAAAGTAGACTCCAGAGGGGTTCCTTTTTCGTGTGTTTGTGTATCTGTACGGGTCCGAAAAAGAGATAAAAGTTTACCCGGTTGCATTCTCATGTATTTACGAACACGAGAAAGAACAAAGACTAATCTCGGTATACCCCCAGCTTGAAAGCTGGTGGCTTAGCTCTAGAATGATCATCAAAGGCTGGAGACATGCCCCCCAAGCTTCAATTCATTCACTGACTTTGAGGTTGTCACCGATTTCTATGCTAGATGGAGAAAAAGGATACAGGTGGATGAAATGAAGGTTCAAGAATGAGACCTAATGAAAGACTTGACTTGACATCTACGAGATTTGGCGAAAGACTCAACTTGAAGGGAGAGGTGATTGTTTCATTTTTTAATGAGCTTGACACAGGAAAATAACTATGCTCAAGGTTGCAGGTTCGATCCCCATATTGTTGTTTCATTTTTTAATGAGCTTGCTACAGAGAAGAAAAATATGCTCGTGACCTTTGTTTCATTTTTTAACGAGCTTTCCACAGAGAAGAGAAACTATGCTCGTGACCTCTGTTTCATTTTTTAACGAGCTTGCCATAGAGAAGAGAAACTATGCTCGTAGCCTCTATTTCATTTTTAACGAGCTTTCCATAGAGAAGAGAAACTATGCTTGTGATGCCCCCAGCATGAAAGCTACTGGCCTCTGTTTCATTTTTTAACGAGCTTGCCACAGAGAAGAGAAACTATGCTCATGATTGCTTCCTGATCATGGCTTCCAAGAGGATAATGCTCTAGAAGGATACCATGTCAAGGGATAAAACTTGGTCATGGCTTCCAAGAGATCTTCATCGGATGGAAGACAATCACTCTGGAAGGAACACATGTCGAGGGTCGTGACAGGGGTAAGGAGATCAGGCTCTAATAACCCTACCGAAGAGATCACCATGTCAACTACTGGATCCAAATCATCGGAAGTTGAGGTCATGGGAGACAACGCCACATAATTGACATGCAGTGGGGGTGATACTGTCTGCATATAAGAACCACTTAGGGAGGTAACCCAGTCAGGGCCGATGAATGAAAGTTGATCAATAGTCACAATTCTTCCATCGTGAGGGAAAGATATCACATGGAAAAGAGTGGATACAATAGCTTTCATGGCATAGAAATAATCCCACCCAAGGAGTAAAGTGAAATCCAAGGGGTCTCGGACTACCATGACATCGATAAAGACAGTTTTCCCTCCCAAAGTTACAGGAAACTGAGGAAGAATCCCTAAAGGTTGACTAGTTCTTTTATTAAAAGCTAACAGATTCTGTGTAACTGGTGCAAGCTGCGGACAACCCAAAGCGTACCAAGCAACAGAAGACAAAATACTAACGAACGCACCTTCATCTATCAGCGTTTGAGGAACGTCTCGACCACAAACCTGTACTGTAATCTAGAAAGGAATGTGAGAGGGAAGAGGAGGTCCAGTTAGCGCACCCCAATCAAAAAGGATGGCTTCATTACTTGGAGGGGGTTTCACTGGGGAAGGAGGAATTCCCCCCGATCCGGTAGAGTCTGTATTAACAAGAAAAACATGGGCAGTATTGGGTTTACTCTCTAGAGGGAGACTAGGATCAACCGATGATTGGATCGGATCAACCGATGGTGGACTTGGATGGACCACTTTAGCACTCTTTAGAGGGAGAGTGGGACTGACCGAGGAAGGGACTGGATCAGTCACTTTGACATTCCTCAATGGAGGAATGGGATCGACTAATGGAAGAACTGAATCGACCACTTGAGTTTCATTCTCCAAGGGAAGAATGGGGTCGACGGGTAGAAATGGATCGATCGCTTTTGTATCACTCTCTAACAGGAGAGTGGGATCGATTGAGGATGAAAATAGATCGACCACTTCGGTGTCACTCTTTTGATGAAGAGCGGGGCTGATTGATGACGGAACTGAATCAACTACTTGGGTTTGTGGCTCAATCGAGGAGGAAACTAGATTGACCACCTGATCAACCGGACTGACCGGGGATGGAACCGGATTGACCAGTCCATCAACCAATGATGGGTTGGAGGAAAGCTTATGATAACCTTTTGGAAGTTGAAGTTTTTCCAAAAGAGAAGAAGCCTCATCCATGCGAGGACAAAGGTGAGAGTAATGATTACTGTTCGCACCCAATTCGTCACCTGGTGAACAAATCGAGGGTGCTTACATGCCCTGTTGGGTCATGCAGGGCATGACAGCTGTGGAAGGAAAGGTTAGAGGAAACAAAACAAACTACAAGCAAGAATTTAAACAAAAACAAACTAAACTGTGAACATATGGATAAAGAAACAATAAACACAAAAAAGACACCGATATCACCAATGGTTTTTAGCTGGTCTATTGATGAAATCAGAGCACGATGTAGGAAGAGAACTGTGGTTCCTTCTTCCCCCAACGGAAGGCTCTTTGAGGCCCTCACAAAGTTTGCTTTCCTTACAATGAGAAGAACTGAGCATGGTAGTGAAAGAACTCCCAACGATGCTGCCGATGTGTTATCGTTAAAGAATGAGTCCTTAACAATCTGAGCAGCATAACAATGCCTGAAATTCCTTGCGAAAATAATGTATCTTCACGGATTTTTATAGCAGATCCTCGGGCGATTATGTAACCTCTTCAAAGTGTGAATAGGGGCCCTTTTAGGGATTCCTTAGGTCATTAACCTGCCGACTTTGTGGATTCGGCTCAGATTTGGGAGTCAAATCAGATTGGGAGCCGGTCCGTAGGTGGTTGAGAGGCCGACCTATTCAATAAATGCACCATTTTAGCAGGTGCGCAGGTTTTTATGCTGACAACCACGCGTCGAGCGCGCATGCGCGCATAGCACGTTCTTGTCCTGCGCATGTGCACGCGCACCACACTACTGTGAAGCGCCCTTCAATTTTGGTTACTTTGTATAGTTTTTTACCCTTCTGGACTGCTGTGAAATTAATTCAGTGCCATGAATGACTTCATTGTTGTTTTGATGATGCGGAGTTCTTGTCGCCATGTGCGGACGAAATTTCAGTGATAACAGATGCCCCTGATGGATGAGGTTAGGAGCATACGTATAGCCAAAATACATCAATGTTTCTTCTACTGAGAATGTTGTTGTAAGGGAAAGAAACAGTGGGACCATTCGGAGCGATCCGTTGGAGAAAAAAGGAACCGATATCTCGACCTTCTGAGAGACGTGCAGAAACAATATACAACTGTGTACAAACGAGGCAGGCATGCCCCATGCTCGTGTGATGTAACTCTGAAAAAAGATGACGGAAGTGTTGGTGTAGACAACTGTAGTGCCCTCGGGGGAGGTAATGATAAAGGCAGAAGACAATTCTACAAAGGAACATACTCTGAATAACAGGCAATGATCGTTGTAATAAGCAGCGACGATGATGTGGGCATTGATGGCCCTACCAAGTTCAGAGGTCTTCGGCAAATGACAAAAAGAAATGAAATAGTCGCAAAGTAAGACCCACCATAACATGAGAGAGTGTTGGCGTCGAATGTTATGGGGGCCAATGACATCAGAGAGCAATGGTGTTTCACCCTGTGCCATATGAGATCTCTCATTAAAATAGAGAATGAGAATCAAGATACTGTCGCCCTTCTGGAAAAGTGTGCTGATGTCGACAAAAGGGAAACGTGACTCCGAGAAGCAAAGGGCTCTGTGGAATCTACTAAGATGAGGAAGTGGCAGAGGTACATGGACAAAGTCAAGAAGTGGGAAGACTCAAGACTGCCCTTGGCTGGAGGATGTATGAGAGAAACAGTGGCCGCAACCGTATAACAAGGTCGAGTGTCAGGGGGATGACAAGACCAGTGATAAGTTGTGCCAGAGGCGGGACAAGGTGAACAAATTCAGAGGGTAGAGGTAACTGACTTGTGGAGTACTCTGAAGATATGGATGATGTCGGCAAGGGTAACTGATAAGTAATGCTCCAACGAAGGGTGACATGGGTTGCGTGTGGCCAAAAGAAAGCAAGTCGCCAACGGTGACGACAAAGAATGTAATGACTGAAAATAAAGGTGTTTGTACAATAAATAATAAACAATTTTGGGGAAAAATGTACAAATACAGAAACAGGTGCCCTAGTGTGAAATGCGTGCCCCAGGGAGGGCAGAATTGTCTTGAGAAACTGATGAAGGGTGGGGGCCCCATTGGCGAGTTTCTGTATGAGGT
>JASDQU010291622.1:575-14388 GCA_032191745.1 Picea mariana | reverse complement strand
CATGATGTCTATGTAGATCAATATGCCATCGATGAAGATTTTAAAGAAGTATATGAGAAGATAACAAACAACCGGTACCTTCTTGTTGTCGCTTAAAGCAGCAGGACTCAATATTGAAGCCGATACAGAACCCAATAAAGGGAACAATTTCGGACCCTCTTGTCTTGCTCTTGCTGCTCTTGCTACTGTCTTGTCTCGGAAAGAATCCCCCAACTTCTCTTTTATCTTCTTGCTGTCTCCTACAGGCTTGGTCAAACCTATCTAGCTCCTTCAGGCTTAGGATAGACAAGGTACGGCAGGGAAAACACAGTTATAGATGTAATTATTTCCCCATATTTTAACAATAGATTGGAATAAGTTGAAATATCAAAATATGAGATACAGACTTCCCTTTTCTTGGAAATATTAGTCCCTAGGCCTTGATTAATTAGTTCAAACAAATACGTGGAAAGCAAGCCTGTAGTCCATTAAGTTCCATGGATGACACTAGCATCACTTGAGGAGAATGGTGCATAGGTAGAGAGCTATTGTCTGCAGGGAAAACAACTCTACCATCTTGAGAAGTTATGTATTCCTACAAGTGAGCGAGTCCATGTAATATGAGAATCTCACACTTCTCTTGTGTCTGGGCATTTTGGGGTAGGAAAAACTATGGCTCATTTGTAGAGGTTTTTCTACTGGCCTCAAATGAAAGCAATTGTAACTAAATATGTAAAGGGGTGTGTGATTTTTTCTACTTGTAATCCCACTAATAGAAAATTGGGGCTATACTCACCACTTCCTATTCCATCCCATCCATGGATTTTATAGGGGGTTTACCAATGACCAAAGGAGGTCATGATTATTTGTATGTTGTAGTGGATAGGTTCAGCAATATGTGTATCTTGATGCCATGTAAAAATCAAATCATTGTTGAGTAGACTGCTAATCTCTTCTTTTAGTATGTTTGGGTTCACTTTGGGCTACCCACGTCCATTTTCTCAAATCGAGATACTCGATTCCTTGGGGAATTTTGGACTATATTGCGGAGAATGATGGACACCAAATTGAAGAGGAGCACTGCTTTCCATCCACAGACTGACAGACATACATAGGTGGTAAACAGAACAATGGTACTTTTTCTTCGAGGCTACTGCAACAAGCACCCCAAGTTATGGGATGAATAGATACCCTATGTACAACATGCCTATAATCGAGCTTTACATTCATCCACCCAGAGTTCAAATTTTGAGACATGTTTTGGGTACCTACCCAAGGTTCCTTTAGACTTAATGTATGGAAGAGATGTTGATGTGAATGAAGAATGAACAGAGGACATAGCCTTCAAGTTCATTCATAAGATCCAACATATACACCAAGAAGTCAGGGAACAGTTGGAGAAAAGTCAAGGATAGTATAAGGCTTGGCATGACAAGCACAGGGTTGATCATCAATTCCAGGTTGGAGAGAGGGTATGGCTTCACATCAACAAGGATATATTGAAGGGTGAAGGAAATAAACTCAAGCCCATTTGTTATGGACCCTTCACTATCATGGAGAAAAGCGACACTAATGCTTTTCGTTTAGATCTTCCTCTGTATATGCAAATTTACTACGTTGTGAACGTAGAGAACTTGAAACTTTTTTAGCCTCCCATGATCATGGATCAGGATGAGGAAGTTTCAATACCTTCAGTTGATGAGTTTGCACCTGAGTACTTGGATGAGTTACATGAAGATATCATCCTGGATAGAAGGGATGGACTTCGCGTAGGGGTGATGTTGATTATCTTCAAGTAGGATTAAAGGGCACACATCCAAGAAAAGAAAAGTCGATTGCGAAGGACAAAGTGAGGGGACTCTTCCCTCGCTTATATGTTGATTGATGAAAGCTTTTGGTGGTCCAAAAAGCTCTCAGTGGGAAGGCCCGATCCAAAAAGGATCCATAGAAGGATAAGAACAACTCAGAACTCGAAGAGGCAACTCAGGACACTTAGAATGGAAGTTCCAAAAACCTGGTTAAAATGGCATGATCATGAAGAGGGCATCTCAAGATTTCTAATGACGTAAACAACTCGTCAAACAAATTTACGGATCAAAAGATATTCGCAGTCAAAGTTTTTTCAACCTAGCCCAATCAGTAGGGATGAGTCAATATCTATACAACTGGCATTAGCATAAGTACGAATGAAGTCATCGTTCGTGTTCTGTTTGTTTCATTACTTGGGTGAGAAAAACAAGGGCACTTGCATGCCTAGTTGGGCCTGCTAGACAAGACAGAGGTTAGTGCATGGATTAAACAAGCCAAACACATGAAATAAACAAGTAAGCAAACTAAAACAACTAAGGAAATAAAAACTAGAATGCATAAGAAACTTTTAAAACCATAAACAATCAACCAATGACAATTATTAGGCCACCAATGGATAACTATATTAGTTGGAAAAACACCGTAGAGAAAAATGAGGACTTTTGAGTCCCCTCTTCCTCCTTGGGAGGGCTCTTAAGTTCCCTAATGGAGAGCTCTTCTTACAATGGAATAAAAATGACAAATGATGAATAAAATCAATGCCTATTCCCTCAAGAGATGAGTGGAATGGCCTATTGGAATGATGCTAGAATTCTCCTAGGAGAAAAGAGGATTCTCAAGGGAGAATTGAGGCAGCATAACATTATGATGAAGATCTTGTTTTTTTAGTGCACCCATGGCCTCCATTTATAGCATTTCTTCAAGGCAATATTCAATTGGTTCTTAGTGTGAACAAGGGGCCCTTTAGGGCACCCTTTGGTCCTTGACCAACCCCCCATTCGGATTTAGCTCAGATCTGAAGGTCAAATCAAGTTGGGAGCTGGTCCATAAGTAGTTGAGGGGCCGACAAGAACCATAAATGCATCGTTAACAGGAGTGCGTGACTTTTCTCGTACACAGTCGGGCATATGGTGCATTGTGCGCTCTACGGGCTTCATTGGCCCGCACATTGTGGGCATGCTTCCTTTAGTGAGTTTGTGCATGTCAATTTTTGTCTAATTGTATAGTTTTTGCCTTTTGAAATGCATGTTGGTGTTGCGGGTGAACTAATAGTTGTTTGAAATTGTTGTATTTCTATAACCATTTGCATGCAATGTTGCAGATGAAATTTCAGTGATAACAATCCGTACAACATACATGGCAAGCACAGAGGGTGACACATGTCATGTTGAAGTCAACATGACATCATCATGATGACGTGGCAACACTAGAGACTACCATGTGTCACTTGCTTTTGGACTTTTTAGGCCGACATGTGGACCAATGAAAATGTACCATGTGGTAGTACGTACATGACACACGGCATCCGTACACTACATGGCGGGCTAACGTGGCATCCGTATGACACATGGCAAGGTGACACAGTAGGCTGACTATACAATGAGGTGACGTGGGCCAATGATTGGCTGCCATGTGGCAGTGGGAAAATGCCCAATGACGCCCAACAACCGAATTATTAAATATATATATAAATTATATATATCACCAAATCTGGCGGCAGTTCCGCCATATTGGCAACATATTCCACCGGTCTGCCATTTTAGTAGCTGCCCGCCAAACTTAGTAGTCCTCCAAAATATTGTTGTAACAATATGTTAAAAAATGGGAGGCCCATGGGTTAGACCTCGAGACCTTCGCCTAAACCTCTGCCAGCCAACGACTTAACATAGCCTCCAATAATCAATGCGCCAAACGGTCTCATTCTTACACAACCGCCAAAATTTTATATATAAAGGGGGTTTCTGCGAGTGTACAGAGAAGAGAGGAGAACCAAGGACGCGGCCATACAGAATTGGCATGGATTTCGAGATAGAGTCCAGTCATTAGTTGCAGGTGCAGGCACGGAAACCAAGGAGATATTTTTCTTGGGTTTGAAAGTGTCAGACTCGGATCGAGGCGTGGAGACAATCATTTTTAGGTAATTCAACACCACGAACGCAGTGGTGATGTTTGTTTTCTGATTTGAGCAAAGCTTATGTAGCTTAACTCAAGAATGAGGTATACTTATGTATTTTGGCCAATTCTTTTGTGGAGTTAATAAAAAGGCCTACCCATTTGAGAGCAGGACCCGGAGACGTAATCCACCAGGGATGAACTTCGTTATCAAGTTTTTGCGTTCATATTTCATGCTTATGTCTCTTTCCTTTCGAGCTTTTCCTTCTTTATGGTAGACTTTAGTTTATGCTCATTAATACAATTCTTTAATAAGTCATCGAACAAGAAAATCCTGAATCAACTATATGTTTGGAAATTGTGGAATCCATGTAATAGATTTTTCTATACAATTTTACTTGTGTGGAAGTGTTCATGCCATTATCTAGAACACATATCACTCTAAAGTAATTAGACATTGAATGATGTTTATCCTTTTTTGGAAATTTCAACTACCAAATATATATATAGTTGTTAGTGTGTGGAAGTGTTCATGTCATTATCTAGAACACATCACTCTAAAGTAATTACACATTGAAAAATGTTTATCCTTTTTTCGGAAATTTCAACTATAGTGAACATATATAAAGATATAAAGAAAGAGTGAATATATATAAAGAAAGAGGTGGAATAGTGAAATTTGGTTAACTTGAAGGTTTAACATTAGCTCTAAGAACAAGCACTCCAATTTTTCAAATGAAAAGTGAATCCACCACCTCCCTTTTCTTCCTTCTAATTTTTAAGACCGATTGACCATTAGTAACATTACAAGAGAATCTCATGGATTCAAACCTTTAATATCTTGGAAAAATACCTTTAAAACAATCATTTCAAAATAATAATGAAAACCTTAAAAAAATTAGCTCACTAATATAATAATTTACTCAAAACATGTTACCACTCAAAATATATTAAAATATTAATATATCAACAATAAAGAAGAAATACCTTAAATTTTTCCTTTCGACCCATTGTCATATCTTAAGATTACAATGATTAAAAAACCTTAATTTTTTGCTTTTGAACCATCGACATATCTTAATAATACAATCATAATAGCATACATTATCGCAACGTGAAACGAGCGACCATAAAAGGTTTTAAAACAAAATGCAGGAACTCAACCCGAAGCAACAACCAAACACTGTCGCCGCAGAGCGTTACTCCCTGTTCACACGATCTTTCTCGTTTCCCTGGTAATTATCAATCGCTGTCCCATGTTAACATGGCGGCCGCCTGACGAATAAAATATGAAGGTTCCGGATTTGGATGCCATGCCATTTATAAAAAGGAAGCACATGCCCTTTGTGTTGTCAAGCGATAGAAGGCCAGATACAAAATTATGGGCCCTTCTTAACAGGCTATCATACGCAAAACCTACCCCTCCAAATCATCTTAGTAGGTATATAATCTTAATTGTGATGACAGAACGGCATTGGTTTGAACTTTCAATCCCATCACGGCCAGGCCTGCTTTGTTCCATCTTTCATCTTTTTCACAGGTCTGCATATCTCCTCAAGGGCCCTCTCGGAATTATTCCCTCCGAGAGGAACAGTTGTCGATCTCTTTTCCCACTGCCTTCCCTTTGCCTTTGCCTTCCTCATGGATTTGTATATATTTATATACACATTGTGTATTCAGTGACCACCTATGAAGCCTACGTTATTGAATTAGAGCCCTCAGAGGAGGCAGCCGAATTGAGAGCGCAGAGATCAGATCTTGTTTTAGCGAATGCGGCAGCTGCACGTAGAGTTCGAAACTCTGCTGCACGACGGAGATAGATATTTGAATGGTGTTTTCTCCAGCCAAAGTCGCTGGAAACACAAACCGTTGGCAAGATTTATAGGAATTTTCGGGCACCGCGTACCTGCAGAATGATAACTCTGAGTCATTCTGGGACGGTTCCGGGACGGGCGGAGACTACGAGACGGATAGTGTTGGAGGGGCTCCATGCGCATCCGCCACAGAAGTCGGCCGCGGGGTCGTCGCGTGGCCTGTACATTGGGGACAGCAGCTTCGACACCGATATGGTGATCATTCTGGTGTCGTTGCTTTCCCTCCTCATTTGCGTGATGGGACTCAACTCTATCGTCCGTTGCGCGCTCCGCTGCACCCGCGCGCACGCGGTGCTGTCCGAGTCCGCGGAGGACGTGGAGGCAGCGAGGGTGGCCAACACCGGAATGAAGCGGAAGGCTCTCCAGGCGTTGCCCAAAGCGATCTACGGCGCTGCCGGGTCGAAGCTGCCCAGCACTGACTGCCCCATCTGCCTGGCCGAGTTCGTGGAGGGCGAGGAAGTGAGATTCTTGCCCAAGTGCAATCATGGCTTCCATGTCCGCTGTATTGATACGTGGCTCTCTGCACATTCCTCCTGCCCGACCTGCAGGCAGAACCTGCTGGAACTCTCCCGCAGCAATAATAACGGGGGGAATGTGATTATGAATATGAGTCTCTCGGCACCGGCAGCACTTCATTTACAAGTAGAGGATCGCTGAAAATTGATGTGGTGGGTGGGGTTCAATAAATTTCTCTAACTTTCTCATCCCTTGAGCGACTTGTATACATTTTTCCTAAATGTGGGTGTATTTCTTTAGAATTTTAATGTATATATAATTATTGTGGTATGTTTTTAAAAAAAATTAATATATTTTTAAAAATTTAATGTGATAGGTTTTTATACATATTATTTATTATTTTTTAAATGTGAATGTATTTTTTTTTATATATATTTAATTATGAATGCATTTTTTTAATTTTTAAAAAATTTTAGGAGTTTTTTGTCTCGCAAACAAAAGGTTTTATAGAACAATTTGATATGGCTTGACCGTAACTTTAAAAATAAATTATTATTATTATTATTAATTACATCATTTAATAGTACGATAATACTAAATTCTACACACCATAAAGCAATAAACTATTATATTTTATTTATTTATGCATTAAAACATTTTTGGTGTATACCATGTTTAGCTTAATCTACAAAAAGTTCAAACAATACAACCAAAACTATATGTCCATTGTGACAAAGTTTTGGCAGCACTGTTGGTGTGCAATACACCTACTCCATTTTATGGAATTGCCACTGTGTCATTCTACACATCACCTTACTAATAGTGAACTCCATATCAACAAGATTTTATAATGAAGAGGATTGATAAGCCCAGCCAATTGAGTGATCAAAGTTTTTTAACTGTATTGATGATTAATTTGATAAGTCTTAGCAAATCTGTTTCTTAAGAGATCACTTATTTTTATAATTAAAGATTATTTTTAAAAATATATATATATTTAATATATTTATCATTTACTTTTATAAATAAATGTACATACATGTATACCATTTTATCATTATGATAAAAATTATACCATTTTATCTTTATAATAAGAATTATTTAATATATTTATCATTTAATTTTATGTGTATAGAGTTTTACTAATAAATTTTATAATAAGGATTATTTAATATATTTATGATTGAATTTTATGTGTATAAAGTTTTGCTAATAAATTTTATAAATGCATGTACATATATGTATATCATTTTATTATAAAATAAGGATTATACTATTTTATTTTTATAATAAGGATTATTTAATATATTTATTATTTAATTTTATGTGTATATCATTTTATTAATAATTAATTAATTTTAATTAAACAAGAAAAAGATGTATAATTAAACAATCATGATTTAGATTTGTTTAATGAATAAATGTAGTTTACTTATATGTTGATATAGTAATCCATAATATATTAAATTCAATTAAACAATCATGATTTAGATTTTTTTAATGAATAAATGTAGTTTACTTATATGTATATAGTAATCCATAATATATTAAATTCAAGTTATAGTAATTGTGTGTCACAATGACTAAGATTTCACATATAATTTATTTTTTTAATTAATTTAATATTTAAATTTTAAATTTATAAAGTTTTTAAAAGGATTATTTTTTAATATTATAGATTTTATTTTTTCATTTTAATTATAAATATTATATTTTTAAACTCATTTATAAATTATAAATATTATATTATATAGTATGATTGGATCTAATGATTAAGAAAATGTGTTTTTTCCTAAGAGATCACAAGTTTCAAATCCAAATAAAGTAAATTTAGGGCTTGACTACTCATGATTGATGGTGCATTAATAGATCTCTCCAAGTGTTTGACAAAAGGCTTACATGACAAATGTTGAATGAAACCCATGATGCATATCTAGTATTTGTCAAACAACTTTTGTTGTCCATTCATACCAAGACAAAATTTTAGTTTATGATCCAATCTTTGAGAAACCTTTATGCACTTGAGTAACTTTTAATAGTGATGTAATGTCTTCTCCTATTTATAGTGTCTATATAGTGAAGCATGTTGAGGACATGTCAATGGTGAAGATTAAAGTGTTGGAGGTCACACATTTACATTCATTATATGAAAAAGATGTTGTAATTTGCATATTTAATGGGTATTGGTCTTCTACATTGGCATTCTTCCAATGGATCCACACAACTTGGACAAAGAAATATGAGATATATTTGTGTTTGAAAGGATTTTTAATTGTTCATTTCTATATCATGTTGAATATCAACAAGTGTTTGAAGAGGGTCCTTGGTTTTGGGAAGTGTGGGACCTTTTATCACCCCTTGGTTTCTAGATGTTGATATTAACATTATGGTCATTACTACAATGTCAGTTTGGGTTCGTCTTTCCAATTCGTCATTACATTTTTGGTATTTATCATTTTTCCAAGATATTGGGAATACTTTGGGCACTTATGTAAAATCAAATCTTGAGAGAGATCTAGTGGGTTTATATACACATGCAAGTATTTGTATTGAAATAGACCTTAGTAAGGGTCTACTAGAAAAAATGATTCTTAGATGGAAAATTTTTAAATAGACATAGATCTTGGATTATAAGAATACAAAATTCAGATGTAGGATCTGTCATCATCTAGGACGTTTACAAGCTACTTGTTCCCATGCCCAAGCTCATCCTCCTAGAAAAAAATGGATTGATTAAAAACCAAAGGGATGACATTTTCCAGAGGTATCGAGTTTTGGATATTGACATTGATTAGAATGAAGTAAATCAATGACCAAATGCTGGCATCGATTAAAATAAGGTAAATCAACAACAACATGTAGAAGAAATAGATACAAGGTTTTTTTAGGGAGGAGTTTCATGGTAGATAAAGTCCCTCTAGGTGGAATGAAAAGACATGATGAAATCGATATCTCTTATTCAGATAAGGAACTAGTTCCTTCTAAGAATCTTGATCTCCTACCTTATGAATCACATTTAGTTACTATGATTTTTATAGTAGGGTGGATAGAAGTTAAAAGAAGAAGGGAAAAAGAATCTTGATCTCCTACCTTATGACTCACATTTAGTTACTATGACTCCTATAGTAGCGTGGAAAGAAGTTAAAAGAAGAAGGGAAAAAGGGGATAGATTGAGGATTATTTATTAAAAGGAAAGAAATGACATGTACAGTAATTATGTAGTTATAAACTTGGAAACACATTATTCTTATGTACTATTGTAAGTGCGATATGAATTTGAACTAAATTTATTTTGTATCATGCATTGAGCACCTGAAGAATGCGGTTTTCATTTTATAATGGAACAAAAAGTGCAATTTTTTTTTAGAAAAAAGTCTAAATTGTTATTAAGATTTAATCCACAAAGTTGAGAAGTTATTAAAGACACAAGCTCTTGCTACTGGTTCTGAGAATGATGTTTCAACTATCATTGTTTTTCCTTTCTAAAGATCTGTTTCAATATGTGTTTTTACTTATTCTTTAAACTCACATCTATACAAGACTTAAGTAGTAATTATTTTAGGTTATTTTCATGCTATCGACATAAGTCCTTATGGAAAGACTCTTTTTTAGATCCTTATATAGAGTTTCTTTAAACCTTTAGACATCTATACAAGACTTAAGTAGTAATTATTTTAGGTTATTTGCATGCTATGGACATAAGTCCTTATGGCAAGGCTCTTTTTTGGATCTTTATATAGATGTAACTTTATAATTTAGATTATTAAATTATAATATGAAACTCTTAGCTAGCTGAAGATTGATAATATAATTTGAAACCTTTTATATATCATAAACTTTGGTTTATTTTTTTAATAAAATCTTTTAAATATATATCAAATATAATTTTCATTTATCTTAAATAAAAAGTTGTATTTTTTTTAAATAATAATATAAATTATTATAATAATTTTTCACATTATATTAATTATTATACATAATAAATAATAATTTCTCCATTACATTTTGTTTCTATTATGCAATCATAAATTTCTACACATTTGAACTACTATTACATCCATCGTAAACATATTTGTTCTTTTTAATTATTAAGAATATCCTATATTTATTTTTTTAAATTACTATTTTTTTTTTATATACATTAGATTAGAACATTGTTTTAGCATAACTCTTGGTTGGCCTTAGAAGCATCGAATAAATTGGCAATTTACCAACAACTAAACTTTGGCTTACAAGTATCATTATCAAGATACATGGAATTCGAATTTTACTTTTTCAATACAAGAGTTCTTATCTTACTTAAAGCATAAAGATGCCATACTACCTATTTTACCATGAAATCACTAAAATCACTAAGGAATATCATCTCCTTCCATTTATAAAACAAATCATCGATTGAAAAAATATATTGATTTTGTTAATTTCTATGTTTCTTTGTTTGTGAACCATAAGAAAATATATTTTATCTATCTTTTACGTTTGTAATGGTGTACCAACATAAAAGTTTATGTTTCTTATGTTTTATGTTATGAGTGGGCCTAATGGTTAAGAACATGTGTTTCTTCTTAAGAGGTCACAGGTTCAAATCCAGAGGGGGGTAGGGTATGTATACCTTCGTAGACTTTACCAGTCAAATGGATGGGCAGAGGGAGTCCCTTGTCCCACAAACAAGGGGGTCTCATACACCAATTTAGTGTGGAGGGGGTCCCTTGTCCCACAAACAAAGGGGTCTCATACATCAATTTGATCCTAAAAATATATTATTATTATTATTATATTGATTTTGTTAATTTTATGTTTATTTGTATACCATAAAAAATATATTCTACCTATCTTTTACATTTGTAATGGTGTACCAACACAAAAGTCTATGTTGCTTATGTTTTATGTTATTTTTCTATATGAGTGATTTTGAAAATTTATTTTTTTTCATTTTTTTTCAAGTACATGAAAAATTACAATGCTTAAGGATATTGGTTTAGTAGTATCTTCATATTTACTCCAACTCATAGTTGTACTATTGTATTAAAACAAAATTTGGTTATTTATAACAATTTATTAGTGGTTTGTAAACAAATCTTTAGAATATTTGGATCTTGGACTATTAACCTATTTCCTTATATCCCAAATGAATAAACTTCTAACTAAATAAAATAGAGTTAAAATCTAAAACAAATAATTTTAATATTATTTGTTTAAAAATTATTACATTGTAATTAATAATTCTATAAGTACATGAAAAATTACAATGCTTAAAGATATTGGTTTAGTAGTATCTTCATATTTACTCCAACTCTTAGTTGTATTAGTGTATTAAAACAAAATTTGGTTATTTATAACAATTTATTAGTGGTATATAAATGAATCTTTAGAATATTTAGATCTTGGATTATTAACCTATTTTCTCATATCTCAAATGAATAAACTTCTAACTAAATAAAATAGAGTTAAAATCTAAAACAAATAATTTTAATATTTATTTTTTTAAAATTATTACTTTATAATTAATAATTCTATAACCCGTTACTTTTAGGATTCTAATTTAAATATAATTTAGATGAACAAATATTAAGATTTTATTACTTTATAATTAATAATTCTATAACCCGTTACTTTTAGGATTCTAATTTAAATATAATTTAGATGAACAAATATTAAGATTTTACCTTTTATTTGTGAGATTGTTGTAGACTCTCATTAATATATCCCTAAAGAACAATTCAACAAAATAACCCAATAAAGTGTCCATAAATTCCACCTTTGATCTTTTCATAATAAGTGTCCATACTTGACATTAAGGGAAAAACCAATGGACCACTACATTCATCATAGAAATTTTGGTATGCATCAAGTTGAAGTGAAGCATTCCATGATTCTTATAAAAAGGTTTTTGTAAAGAAAAAAAAATACATGTAACTTGCATTATATGTTTAATGTTTTTTCAAATGAGGATGTTTATTAATTGTTTAACTAAAGTTATAGATAGTTTTCAAATTGTTTTCAAGAAAAATTGTTACCTCAAAGTTGGATTTATTAGACATCATTGATCATGTGAAGGATAAACTTCAAGTTAAGGATGATACATTCGCCATCTATCAAAGGTTGATATTTTCTAGTTAGTAAAGGAATGATAGGGTACCCTTTATGAAAACAACAACATAGGGAAGGGATCCACCAATATCTCAGTGGCATGGAGGGGTGGAGAGAAGAGATGTAACTTGTTTCTCAACCCTATGCTCTTTTAAAGAATAAATGTGTCCTTAGTCCCTTTGGATCCTAAGAATCCTCCATGGGGAGCCTTTAGTGTGAAATATCAAACAAAAACCTAATGTTATATATGTGGATCCCAAAAATTAATGAGCTTATCAATAATTATAAGATTATGCCTTAATTTGTAGGTCCAATGGGTTGTCTCCATCAACATGGGATCTTACTAAATGGTCTCAATCCACTTGAAATGTAGAGCACTTAGTAACTTTCTATTCCAAATGTTTTTGTTGTTTTTTTCAACAATCTTGAATATCGTAGAAGGGTCTTGGAAGATGAAGCATGAATTTTGGGAAAATTTGGTGTCTTCATTAAGCCAAGTTTCTTAGATTCTAACCTATTTACCATGTATACCACAATAATCCATTGTGTTTGAGTTTGTCAAATCCCCCAATTGTCATTTGGATCTCGCAAGTTTGAGAAAGAAAGAATTTTACTTTAGGTATATTTCTTAAGTGTGACATAAGGGTGGGTGAAAAAAGTTGCTTCCTAAAATAATTACAATAGGAATGCGTGCTTGTCAAAAATTTTAGGGAGGAACAAATTCTCCAAAAACATGCATGCTTTCCTATTTGAATTTCTTCAACCCTTGTTGAACCTCCACACATCCCCATGCACACTTCCACATTTCCCTCCACATATTATGTTATAAAAGTGCACACATGTGATTTTGAAAGTGCATGTGCATTCCTTTGTGTGGGTCTTGAGGCCAATGCAATTTTATGGGGGAAACAAGGTTCTTAAGCCCTAAATTAACCTTCTTGAGCTCAAACACCATGGTTAGGGGAGGAAAACACTTGGGAGTTTGGCCTTAAATGTAGATTATTAGGCTCAATCACCATGAACAACACCTACAAACCACAACATAGTCCCTCTTTACGGTGTCTTTGGTATCAAATTTGGATATGGATGCCATTACAAGGTTTTTGCACCAAGGATGGATTGTAGGATCTTAATCATGGTCAAGGAAGGAAATAAAGTGACTCTAAATATTATTTAATCTTCTAAAGTTCAAGAATATTGAACAAGTCCTTTAACCAACATGCAAGTCCTTTGTAGGGGTTATTTGTAAGCCTTCGAGTGGGGTACAAACACCATGAATAAATTTTGTGCACTGTAAATGGGTGTCAGGGCATAAACATGGTTAGGGGAAAATAATGGCATTAAGCCCTAATTGAAATTTCTTGAGCTCAAACACCATGAATGACACTGAAAATCCATGATCCAATCCATCTCTAAGGACTATCAGGCATCTGTGTTGAATATTGACACCATTACAATATCTTGGATCATGGATGGGTCTTGGGTATTTAACC
>JASDQU010291620.1:0-14389 GCA_032191745.1 Picea mariana | reverse complement strand
AGGTACACATTAGATTTATAGAAATAGTACTGTTGTCCATGTTTCTTTCTTGGTACAACCTATAGTTCATTTGGTTCCAAATAACTTAAAATTTTCTTGATAATCACCAAATAGAAATAGATTTCTCACTGAAGTTGGCTGTTTCTGTAGAATAAAAGAGAAGTTATAAATTGCCTGTTGGAGGAAATAGCTTTAAGCCTACATTAATGCTGTATTCCATATGTTTTGGCCTCTAACTCAATTTGGTTGGAATATCAATGACCATAAGTTTCTTGCAGTCTGTATTGCTAGAGAACATTATCCTGACAGTCCTCTAGGAGGAGGCAATTTGCACAGTAATGGGCCTTACACACCTTATTTCATCAAGGGTTTTGCACCACTTATTGATTAATGGATTGTTCTCCTCTTTAGCCTGTTACATTTTGGTTATTCTTCTTTGCCTCAGATGGACTACATGAATTCATTAGAGTTTGCAACTAACCTTTAGTGGGGATTTAAATATCGTCAAAAATTTACAATATCCTTTCACCGAGTCTTATTTCTAATGTTTTTCCTGATTTTGGTCCTCAGCAATTCACGTGACTGATTCCCTGCTTTATCATTAATCAGAAACTCATTCATAATTTTATTGGTCTATTCCCTAATGGTTTTCAAGATTATTTCTGAAGCTGAAATGTAGGGAGTCTTTATCTTGATATTTGTTTGGACAGGAAGGAGGCCTGAATAGATTTAGGATGTTTATTTGTCCTGCAATCAGGGGATTGAACTGTGGATTCACTTCATGGAAGAATATGCTATTGCCTAGGGAAAGACAAGCGGCCACTTGCTGCTTCCAAAGGAGAATTAGAAAGAAACTTACTACCTTCCAGGCTATATTTACCGAGGTCTGAATCAATTCAAGTTTTGCTTGCCTAGGCCGTTAGAACTTGGATTTCTCTGGGACATATTTACAGTTGTTTCGGGATTGATTCTCCATGAGAATCAAGAATGTCATGCTCATCTCTTCACTATTTTGCGAAGGGGCATTGTACATCTTGCCTCTAGAATTATTGTTTAATTGGAATTTGGAGCAGGTCGTTTAAATGATAATGGTTTTACAGCTGGTGTCAACATGTACGATACATATAAGTTTTGTGTGAAAGATACTTTTCCCTTTAATTAAATATCTTTGTGCTTGATTAATGAGACGGCACAAAAGTTTTCTATTCATTTCCTAAAATGGCCTAATTAAGTTAACGATGCAGTTTTGTTTGTGTGTACACATGGTGGAAACAGCAATAGAGAGTGAATAATCCATCTCTCTCCCAGGACCCAGGTCTAATAGTAAGGTAATCATCTGATAATGTACAAAATGAAAATATATGCCACCTTCTGACATGCTACAGCTAGCGCAGGCACTTCATAACTATAGTAATCACATGATAAAGCCAGTGGCCTGTGTCATTTGGTCCTGCTAGTCATTTAGATGTATAAGGTGATCCGATACCCATTGGATTACTCAGGCAAAAGGCAAAGTGTCCATGACTATCTAAAGGAGATGGGTTTTCCAGGCTAAAATTCTGTTGCTGGGAGAAAAAGAGAAAATTTGTCAAGGGAAATAGGCCTCCATATTCTATTAGCCTTGAAACCTGTCTTGGATTTCTTCTTTAGCCCAATCTTCTATTATGTGTTTCACTGTAGAAATTTTTTGGTTTATCTCTATTAACAAACTAGTTCCCAAGCCTTATAGAAAGGTAGTTTTCGTGTAATTCTCCACCAATTCTGACTAACCGCCAAACCAATCTAAAGGTAGAAAACAAGGTGGCCAAGCAAAGATAGGGTGAAATGTTCCACTCGTGGTATCTTAACCCTCAGCTGCAAAGTTACTGTGGAAAGCAGAAAATTGAACCAGCACTTTCAAATTGAGAATCCAGGAAATGCTAAGCAGAAAATTGAACCAGCACTGTCGAGTAAATGAAGAAAATGAAGAGATGGACAGGCACTCAGTTATAGGATCTAAAAAATGCCAAGCTGGAGGGGAGCCAGAAAACCAACTCGTACTGCTCTTACAGAACCCCATTTCTTAAAGCTTCTTTAGTTTGAGGTAACACAGCTACCCAAGAAGGGTTGAATAATGGCTGGTCGAGCACATGGCTCAAAACAGCAAGATGGGCCACAACTTTAAGATTTTGAATCTAGTGAATGCTGTGATGAAAACGGATCCACAACAGTAAGATGGGCCACAACAGTAAGATTTTTACTGTGTTACTGGATCCGCGGATCCGGATCCGCCCAGATCCGCCTGCCACATGGATCCTGCCTCACCGGAAACGGATCCTGCGATTATGGCAGATCCCGTGACAACGAGGTCCACACGCATGAATCCAAGGGCATTTCATTGTTAAACTCAAGGATACGAATTCGATAACAGATAATAGTGAAATTCGATGATTAATTTACAAATGGAAATCGCCTACACTTAAAGTCTGCCTCCGTCTTTCTTCCATATATGAATTCGATTATTAATTTATAAAGCTATCTGTTAAAGTTATAACCTTATATAAAGGTATAAAGTGATATTGTTATAACGTTATCTTATATTACATAGTAATTATGTTATATTAAGTTATATTAAAGTTATTTCTAGATTTGGTATTAGAGTTTATAAACTTATATATCCAAGATTAAAGTTATAAATTATAAATTTATATATATTTATAAAATATCTTTATTAATATCTAATAATAAATTTTATTTTTAAAAATTATAAAAACATAGGTTGACAAACTTTCTGGACAAATACTGTGCAAGAACTTTTGAAACGTCCAATGTTTCAAGTGGACACTCCACCCATCATTAGGGACAAATGAAGCTTCCAACGTTTTGAGTGGACACTCCCCCCATCATTAGGGACAAATGAAGCTTCAAAAGTTCTTACACAGTATTTATCCAGAAAGTTTGTCTAGCATTATGGCTGCATTATGACTGACCGTGGAAACCTACATACCCAGATTATAAAAATATATTTATATTATTTGTATTTTCTCCACTGTATCCAGATCTCAGCTTTTCGAAAATCTGGTGGATCAGCATCTGGATCCAGATCCGAATCCAAATCCAGGTAACTTGTATTTTTCTCGATGCTTTTTCCTTTTGTTTTTGTCCACATAACGGGTTTAATGCTGCACCCACACCTAGTGAACCTGACTTCTTAAAATGCTATATCCACGACTGTAAACCTTAGCTCTATGCCCTGAGGTTAAACATGAGAAGGTCCATTTATTAACAATTTAATTCTCATCTTACTTGCAATTATTATTCAACTATACTGCTGCACCCACATCTAGTGAACCCAACTGCTTCAAAGTATATATTCTATAACTGTAAACCTTAGCACTATTCTCGGAGGTTAAATTTGAGATGGTCCATTTATTAATAATTTAATCCTCATCTTACTTACAATTATTACTCAACACCACTCGACATTCAAGCCCTTCCACCTACTGACTTTGTCCTGTTGGTTGGCTTTCCATTTTTGAAATTTGAAAAAAGCTTTAAACAAGGTTTGTCAAGAYACTTTCACTGGGAGAACAAAGTAGAATAACTTTTAGTATAGATATCCCTGTATACCATTATCAGCGTTTTCAAGATTGCACTTCGAAAAGGCAACAATCAATCTGCAATTCTTTGGGAAATTCCAAAAAAAATGTCTGTTTTTTGTATTTATAGTGCTTTGAGAGGTTTACATACAGCACACGAACCAACAATAAGCATTTATGCTGCTGCTTCTGGATTCATATTTCATTCACAAAGGCACTTGAGCTATATGCCACTATATTATATTCCTCAATAWTTCTATGTTTAAGATTGACCATGCTGCTGACCTAGTTTGTAATTTCCAGGTAGAGCAATTGGAGCAACAAACTCGGTCATCAAAGCTACAAGAATATTTGTATAGACATTTTGCTTCCAGTGGCATTCCAAAAGGCATGCATTGTTTCACTCTTCGGTTGGCAGATGAGTACTCCTCCAATGCTCAAGCCCGGAGACAACTACCATCCCCTGAATTGGTTCCTCGCCTTACAGACAATTCATACCATCACTTTGTTCTGGCAACTGACAATGTACTTGCAGCATCGGTGGTAGTTGCATCAGCTGTAAGAGCTTCCTCGAAGCCAGAAAGGATAGTCTTTCATGTCATTACAGACAAAAAGACATATGCAGCAATGCATTCATGGTTTGCTTTGCATCATCTTCCACCTTCCATTATAGAGGTAAAAGGAGTACATCAATTTGACTGGTTGACAAAAGATAACGTGCCTGTCTTGGAAGCAATGGAGACTCATATTGAAATCCGAAGGTACTATCATGGAGACCATGTTGTTGGGACAAATTTAAATGACTCTCCAAGGATTGTAGCTTCCAAACTTCAAGCTCGAAGCCCCAAGTACATATCAATAATGAATCACCTACGCATCTATCTTCCAGAGGTAATTAAAATTTAGAAAATCTGATGGCCTAATAGCAATGTTTTAACTTTTCTTGTTTTCCTATTAGAGAAATGACTGGAGCTTAGACTTCTTTTGACTAGGAGCATTGTGAATGTCAGAATTAGAGCACTGTCTAATGGGAGATTTCCTCTTTCATGCATTTCCTCTAGAGAATAATGCGGGTGTTTCTGTATGTATGTGTTTTAAAGTTTAATGAAGTTCAACTTATCTTTGTGAACAGCTCTTCCCAAACCTCCATAAGGTGATTTTTCTGGATGATGACATTGTTATTCAGCATGATTTATCTCCCCTCTGGGATATTGACCTTCGTGGCAAGGTCAATGGAGCAGTTGAAACATGTAAGGGTGATGACCACTGGGTTATGTCCAAACGATTTAGAACTTATCTGAATTTCTCTCATCCCCTTGTATCAAAGAATTTTGATCCAGAGCAATGTGCATGGGCATACGGAATGAACATCTTTGATTTGCAAGCCTGGAGAAAGACAAACATCCGGGAAACTTATCATTATTGGCTTAAAGAAGTAAGTCAAATACTATCCTTGTTTGTTCAAGCTTAACTTATAAATTTTGGATTTCCATTATTATTTTATATCTAGACCTACAAGTTGAGCACTCGCTAAGCATGCACATTGTATTTTTGCAGAATCTAAATTCCAATCTGACTCTCTGGCGTCTAGGGACTCTACCACCAGCATTGATTGCATTTAATGGCCATGTTCATCCTATTGATCCTTCTTGGCATATGTTGGGATTGGGATACCAGCCTGAAACAAATCTCAATAATGTTCGAAAAGCTGCTGTTATCCACTACAATGGCCAGGCAAAGCCATGGTTGGATATTGCCTTCCCCGAGCTAAGACCTTTCTGGACAAAATATATAAATTACTCCAATGAGTTTATTAAAAATTGTCATATTATGGAGCCCTAGTTTTAACATTTAACAGTTTCTTTTCATTCAATCTATTCTTTTATCTCACGCTGTAAGTGAGTGGCTTGAGGGCAAGGGTGAAATAGCCAGTAATTTTGCCTGCATTTTTGCCCATTAAGCACCGATACAACAGAGGCTCAGCATTACATGAGCCTTTCATTCTGCTGTCCCTATTGTTCTTTTCAAGCATCGGTAAAAGTGGGAAAAATGATCCTAATGGTACATTCATCGAAATTGATATTTGTGGCAATTTAGGTTCCTGTAGAAAAGCAATTGCTGAGCAATTTCATTCAAAGATTCAATTCATTTGTATCAATGCAATCATTCTTCAATGAAACCATTCAGCCAAAATTATGGGTGCCATTTTTCTATGAGAAAGCATTGCTTCTCTTTCTCTCACAGCAAAGTGCATATGATTACTAACATAAATTTGATGTCTGTACAGGCATACATGGACACAACGAACATTGCTAACTTGAAAAAACATTCAGAGAACGAATGATCTTTATTTATATCCTCAAAAAGACAAACAAAAATTATCTTTATTTATATCCTCAAAATGATAGAAACAAAAAACTTGAGACTTAAATAATAGACTATGCAAAAGTATGTAGCAATTTCATGATTGGTTTTCAATAAAAAATTATGCGTCCCAACAGAAATTGAGATTCAAGCAGTGTTTCATGGGAACGCATCTCCACGAGCGTTTCCTGCCATTTGGGGACGTGGTTACACGTTCCCTGCGTCCCTTGAATTGGGATTCAAGGTTTTCACTTGCTTAAGAGAAGGAAGAAAACCCAAGACTTTGTAGGTATGGGTTTTTCAGGGAAGTAAAGCCCACAATTGCAAGTAAAAGGTGCTAGTTGAATCGACAGCCAGAACAAACCACATACTGTATGTTGCATGGAATCATAAAAAATCACCCTGGATACCATTGTTCGATCAAATATGCAAAATACCATGTTAATTAATGCTATATTTTACATTCAAGATAAAAATTGCATCAAATAAAATCAAAATTAGCGAACTCTCCATAAAGAACACTTAAGCGGGACGACCATTGCCAAGTATATATCTCTATCAACTTGTGAAAGACATTCTGCCTAAAAAAGTCAGAGTAGGTTATTGCAGTCAGATTTTCAAGCAAGAATTAATAGAGATGGTGGTATGGTTTTGTTTACCAGATAATGCTCTGTACAAACTATCTATGAAAGCTTCCTCCATAAATATTAGATGAACCTCATTGTCAATCCACATGGTTACGAAAAATGAAGTGCAAGATGACCAAACAGGAACTCGGATGCACGAGCAGAGTATTGGCACGGTGAGAGAAGGTGCATCTGGCACAAAACTGCTGCTTTGCTTGTGCATGTGAACCCCGTAAAACCATTCAACCACCTGAGCAAGACAGGTCATTTTTACTGTGTGGGATGCTAGGATTATTCATGTTTCTTTTCTGCTATTGCCCATGTTCTTTTYGATAGTTTTTGTGGTGTTAACCGACTAAACTAAATATTTTATGTTAGGCCAACTTCTAAATATCTTCTTGCAATGTGGTTATTATAATCCTCTCATCTCTTTTACGTGCTCTTCTCAATCCTCCTCAGAATTAGAAAGGGAGGATTAAGGAGGTATAGAATTTTGGATTATAAATTAACTAGTTAAACGGGGTTCATATAAATATCAATTAACAAAACAAAGGACATTTTATTATATATTTTTTCCATTATCTTAAAGAGTTAATGGTTATGAGGAAGTATGGATTTAAAAAAGGTTCAACCACCAACTTGAGGAAGTTAATGATTATGAGGAGGCTTAAAATTTCAGAAAGAACCCACTGATTAAGTTTAGATGGGTTATGGAGAAACCTACAATCACTGGTAATTACAAAACTGAAGTTCAAAGCATTTTACTTAGTACTGTACAATTATCATTATAATGATAACATGTATTTCAAGATTTGGTTGAGAGATTGTGCATGGGAACTAGGGAAAGATTTCTATGCCAATGTCATGAAAATGATAAAATGTATTTCAAGATTTGGTTGAGAGATTGTGCATGGGAACTAGGGAAGGATTTCTATGCCAATGTTATGAAGAGACTAAGAAAAAATTAATATGGTTAGCTAGAAGACTATATATAGTCTTGTATGGTAATGGAGTTAAGATAGATATGATGGAGTTTAAAACATCTTACATACAATAGTATGTAAGATCCAATTATAAGGCAGTTTTAAGATTGGGTAGCTATAACTTAGATCATTAATTCCATGTGTTTGCTTATTTGTGATGGTGGGGATCCAAGGTATATGGGGTTTTGTATGCAATGTTGAGACAGTTAGAGTTGTTGCCAACACATAAACTTGGAATTTTTAGGTCTTTTTAGTTGTGTCAAAGTTTCTATTGATGCGTAGGCTTAATTTAAGGTATCTATAACATATTAATATATTAACAAAAGGTACCCTTAAGTGTTGAGACAATAAAATACATAGTAGAGAACCTTAGCACAAAATTTAAATAGAAACCTTAAGTATAACATCCAAATAATAATCAATTTAGCTACCAATTATTATAATTAAAGTTAATAAAAATAGACATCAAGACCATGTCACAAGGTTCTTCAAGGTAGAGGGATTAAGTTCGAGGATTCAAATTTTCCAATAAGATTTGACTTTAAGTTTGGTTATATATATAATAATAATAATAATAATAATAATAATAATAATAATAATAATAATTTATTTTTTTAATATATTACATTATTATTATTATTATTATTATTATTATTTATATTTATATAAACTTTTAAAATAAAGAAAAATATAAAATTTTGAAATTGAATCGTGGATTGTTTGTCGGGCTGCAGCTTAAACTGTGAGGTGGAGGGCTAAGGTCGAGACTCGAGTGGGATTTTGTAAAAAATTAAATAACAAAATCAACGAGCTAATAATTTTGTCATACACTTAGCAACCTAGAGATATGAACTCTGAAATGTCTAAACCCACATTCAGAAATTACCATAAGCAGAAATACACATTGCTAAGTAATTATGCAGTGGAATAAACACAATGAACGATATTCATCCAACCATGAATAACTCAGAAATTTAGGCAAATCCCAGGGAAAATCCCAGGGAAAATCCCAATGTGGGAAACCCAAAGAGAGAGAGAGAGAGAGAGATCTATTATTCAGCTTCAGAAAAGTACATATCAACAACAATAAATACAATTTCCAGCAAGAGAAATCCACTTACAACACCCAAAACTGTCTCAAACATTTTTGCCTCGAAAAACGTTATGTACTGTTGTACGACCCACCCATAGACAAAAAACACCTTGAAATCCGAGCCAATATGTTGTTGTACGTACTGTCCTTCAACAACAAATATCCCAAGTTGCCTTGATTTTCGTGCCCTCTTTTCTCTTGTACGGATTGTACAGATCCATACAGTATGACCTCCCTCACAGCAGTAATTACATCACTCAAAACATAAATTTCTCCTTGGGATTTGTGCCCAATATCTCTTGGGAAATGTGTCTTCTTTGCTGTCCTCTTTCCTCTCTCAAGCTTACTCATAAAATCTCTCAATCTCCTCCTCAATATATCTTGCACATTATTCAATGCATTCTTTTATAAAATCTGAAGATGAAATTTTATCTCCGAAGTGTATTTTCACCTTCCCCAACCCTAAATCCAAAGGCCAAGATCTAATCTTGAATTTACAAGATCAAGGGTCATGATTCATTTCCTCCAAAATAAATCACTTAAAATATTAAAGTACATTTTCACTTTATAACATAAGTGCACTTTATAAAATAAAGTCACTTTAATATTAGAAGGAACACTTTATTAAAAAGTCACTTTAATAAAAGAACTACTTTATCACAACTTTATAAAAACCCATTACAAAGTCAAGTGTATAGTAGTGTAGGTACAAAGTAACTTTCGCATACAAGACACACATGCATAGTACCTTCCGAGCTAAAAAGCTAACACTCCCTCTTATCGAGGGATGTACTCGCTGCAATCACCATCATCTGGTTCCATCACACTGTGCTCAGTAGGAGCTCCCTCTGAACCTAGAACTATCCTCAACACCTGCACATAACTCGAACTAGAAGATCTTCTCCTGACAACTACACTGAACCCTAAGCTCCTAGGAGAATCCACTCCACCCTGAGCATTGGTTCGATCACACTAGCTGAGCCTCCTATGAGTGCTTAGAAAAGACTCCCTCTTTTCTCTCGGAATGCAAGACTGAATCTTGGGGCCCACCGCAGTCCCTCCTCATGCTCCTCATTCGACGCTGAATCATACCTTGAATTTTGTCCTCGCAACATATACAACCTGTCCACCCAATCGCCGATCAGTGGCAGTTCCACCGGGTCCACTCCATCCCTGTAGATAAAGACATGTTCCCTCTTGAACAATGTACAATATCCTACATCCTCCAAGGTTGAGACTGAGAGCAAGTTAACTCTCAACCCTGGAACAAAGAGAACTCCATCAAGCTCCAGGAATCCTCCATACACTAGTTGGAATCAAACCTTTCCAACTCCACGTACAACGCGCACCATACCACCTTCACTCTCCACCAGTCGGTCAAGACCTGTCTCTGTGATAATAAGGAATACTCGCTAGATTCTTGTCATGTGGCAAGAGACTCCACTATCCACAATCCATCTGATATCACCCCAAAATCCTCCACTACCAACACTGGATATTAGAGTAACCAAAGAAAATTTTGTGTCATGCTTGGAAGCAAAGTCCTCCATGGCTGTTGTAGCAGCTATCTCATGCCCCTCATGTTCCTTCTTCTTCTTCTTCCTCTCAGGACAATGAGAAGCAAGGTGCCCCAATTGGTCACAACAATAACATATGACTTTACTCAAGTCCCTCCCAGGACTTCCTTTCTTTCTTCTCTTTGCAGCAAGAACAACANTCTTCTGTCCACTGCTCTAAGATCCTTCCCGGATCTCCTCCTGAGTGAAATCGTCCCACAGTCTGCTCCAATCTGAAAGATGCTCACGACCCACCACACACTTCACGAAGACTTCCCATTCTTTGGTGAAGCCTTTCATGGCTATCCTCACCAATTTTGAGTCTGATATGACCTCTCCAACTATAGCCAACTCATCTTTTACTTAAGCTACCCGGGTAAGGTAAGAAGAAACACTCTCCTCCTTACCCATCTTGGTATCATGCAGCTTAGCCTTCAAGGCCATCTTCTAGTTTTCATTCTTCGCCTCAAATAAGTTCTTAAGTGCATCCCACATCTCTTTGGCTGTCTTCTTCTCAACCAAGTGTGGGATAAGGTGATCCTTCACCCCATCCAGGATAATTTTCTGAGCTTTGGTCTCTTTGACCTCATGCAAATACAAAGCAACATGATCTGCTATGGGAACCACAACAATAGAACTGACATAGTTCCAAATCTTGTTTTCCTTGAGAACAATTGACATCTGAACCTTCCACTGCAAATAGTTGGAAATGTCATCCAACCGATCCTCAAATCTAATACATGCAGCCATATTCCCTGTCACAGCTCAAGGAAAACAATCACAAATTTCCCCCCTTCAAACTTGCCCAAAAATTTCACTGCTCACTGTCTCTCAGAGCTCAAGCTCTAATACCATGTAAAAATTTAAATGACAAAATCAACAAGCTAATAATTCTGTCATACGCTTAGCAACCTAGAGATAACTTTCTTGTATGAACTCTGAAATGTCTAAGCCCACATTCATAAATTAACATAAGCAGAAATACACATTGTTAAGTAATTACGCCGAAAGGCGTATACCTATTGACAATGGGCAGAATTAATCACCTTTTAATCATAAATTTCAATCTTACGGTTTGTAATTGAAGATGCTGACATATTCTTCGTCGTCCTCTCTAATCAATGGATGAGATTTTGATAAATTAACTTCCGCTCGTTTATAAAGACGTCCGTTTACGTGATTACTTTTTCACATTTACTAAATCAAATTAAAAAATTACTTGCTCATCACCAGATTGCCACTTTCAGTGATTAACAAATAACAATAGCAATTAAGAAACTGGGCAAATGCGTATCGACGCGTGAATGTAAATTACTGCGCGTGGATGTAAAACGTTTTACAGTGCGCCGTCATTTTTAAACCCAGGCGGATGCTTATGACCACGTGGAAAATTGGCCGCACCTTACCTTCCCTTCCCGGCCAGCCCCATCAGAAGACGATTCGTTTCAAAATAAAATCAGTTCACTCAATCAATGCCAATCCCGGAAGATGTATCCTCCACGCACGCCACCCGTCATTCAAATGGTCCCTGCTCTCAGAAGCCATTCAATATCTTTCGGCGTTTTTCAGCCGCGATTTAGAGGCTGCGCTAGTTATGCAGTGGAATAAACACAATGAACAACATTAATCCAACCATGAATAATTCAAAAATTTAGGCAAATGCTAGGGAAAACCCCAATGTGGAGAAACCCAGTGAGAGAGAGATATATCTATTATTCACCTTCAGGAAAGTACATATCAACAACAATAAATACAATTTCTAGCAAGAGAAATCCACTTACAACACCCAAAACTATCCCAAACATTTCTGGCTCGAAAAACGTGCCAAGTTCGTATTGCTGTACGACCCACTCAGAAAAATAACACCTCGAAATCCAAGCCAATATGCTGATGTACTGACTGTTCTTCAATGTAATAACAATGTTGTTATTAACTATTAATTTGTAGACAAATATTCTGAATAAATATATTGATAGATTAAATGAATAATAGATGATGATTACAATACTCTCATGACAATATGCTTCATAGGCATTCACTTGTCATGATAGTGAAAGGGTGTGACATGTGTCTCTTCGCTAACCTTAGGTTAGTTATTTATGATTTATTAATTAGTTAATGGTTATGTTTGTAACATTGCCACCCTTTTACAGAATGCTTTGTCCTCAAAGCATTGTAAAATAGGCTTCTCTATAGTTAAGCATGTTGTATGTGTTACTTGTCCCTTTTTTGTGGGTTGTACTCGATTATTCTTGAGAGTGGAATTGTTGACGTCATATAGTTTATAGTGTTGTCCTTGCCAATTAATTGCCAAGAATTGTTCTTCAAGGTTTGTGGTATAACTTCCCAGATGTATCAACCATTCCACACCATGCACCATATCCATTCCTTTGAGTGGTATAAAACGTAGAATGTTGTTTGTAGTTCCAGTTCTTGTATTTGAACTGAGACTTTATGACATTGTCCAAATTTTTTGACCTTTTGTCCAGTGACAACTTTAATGGTGAGGTCCTTGGTGGGGTATACGAAAAGGCTTAGTTGTTTAGCGAGATCAATGCCTATACAATTATGAGTATTGCTAGAATCTATGAGTATTGTTATATTTCTATATTTTACGACTCCTTTAAGTTTTAGGGTCTTAGGTTGTGCTTTTCCTGTCATTGTTGCGAGCAAAATTGTAGATTTGCTTTCTTCGTTTCTTGGAGATTGGCTCAATGTATCCTTTCTGAGATGTGGTGGAATATATTTTGCAATTGGTTGGTCTACGTGGTTTCTTTTTGGAGTACTTATCTTTTGAAGTTCGTTTTCTCCATTTCGATTTTTTTGGACACATGAGATTGAAGCTAGTGAAGCTTTTTGTGGTATTTCATCATGGTCAAAATATGCATTGTATGTTATAGTGATTTATTCCTCTGTTTTCAAAACTTCTACTTGCTTTCCATCCTTTAATCTAAAGTAGCGTAATAATGTGTCTTCACATTTATGCCTTGGTGTCCAATTTTCTCCACACTTACGACAAGTGTTTTTATTTTTGTCCTCTCTTTTTGATTCACTACTAGATGTGTCTAATTCCTTCTCTTCTTTGCAAGTATATAATTTTTTATTATCATATTGGTGCCCTGGGAACCAATTGTCCCTAGACTTGTCTGTAGAATATTTATTTGGTTTTTCATTTGAGTATCTATTTGATGCTTTTGGACTTGTGAATGATGGTTTATTAAGCTCGTTTTTCTGTTCAATTAGCCTTGCTGCATGTCTAGCATCTTCAATAGGTTTAGGATTCCATAGTTTAATTTTGCTACTGATGTAATCTTTTAGGCCACATATGTACATTTTGATGAGTTTCTCATCAGTGAATCCGCATTGCCTTGTTGCTAGGACCTCCCATTCATGCGTATAATCGTTTACGTTTCCCTTCTGTTTGAGATGCACAAACTTGTTATACAGGTCGTCATCCTCTTCGTCATGAAATATTTTAAGTAGGGTTGTTGTGAAGTTCTTCCAATGGAAGGAACGAGCATCACATTTCCTGGACCACCAAAGGTACCAATCATAAGCTTCTCCTTCTAGACTGTTGGAGGCTGTCATTACCTTCTCTCATTCACCTAGCGAGGGGTTTGATTCAAAAATTTCGTCCATTTTGTTTATCCAAACAACAACTCCTCTATGGTCCTTGCCGTCATACTTTGGTAACTCTTTAAATTTTTGGTAATCTATGTCTTGGAATCTGGGGATGTGCATATTTCTCAAAAACTTTTCCTTTGGAATTTCTTGGTTTCCTTGACTTTCTGAATTTATTTGTGATATTTTCGGACTTAGTGGTGGTCTTCGATAAGCTAAGGGTTGTGCAAATAAGGCCTCGACACGTTCCGTTAATTTTTCAATTTTTTGACTATGTTCATCAAGTCTTCTTTTTGTTTCACTTTTATTGTTTTCAGAGAGTGCCAATAATCTCTCACCTTGTTGTATTAATTGCTCAATTTTGTTGTCAGTCTCTAGTAATTTGTCAATTTTTTCACTCATGTATTTTTGCGTTTTTTCCACATTGTTGAGCCGGTACCTTACACCATTGATGTCATCTCTGCATTTGTTCACGTCGGCCTTAAGTTCTTCGTTGTTGACCATCCTTGCAATTTTTAAAAAAATATTAATTATATATTATAAAATATATATTAATCAATATATATTA
>JASDQU010291619.1:0-14388 GCA_032191745.1 Picea mariana | reverse complement strand
TCAAAAGCACATGTATCTAAGATTCTAACTCAATGAATATAAAATAAGAACAATTTTAATTGCAAAGTTCTTTTACTATGCTATACATCACCATATTGTCAATGATTAAAATAATATTGATAACATTTTTTAGCTAGTAAACATGGACCCACCTTATCTTAATTTACGTATATAACTAGTAGAAGTTAATTATAACACAACAATTCTCATAATTATCAATGTCAGAATTATTGCTAAGAATTCTAATCAATATTTAATGTTGCCAAGTAATTCCCTTTAGACTCATCTACCATATTAATGTATGGTGAAGAAACGCAAGTAATTTTATTAGAATAAGGATGCTAAATTCATAATTAATCATTTAATTATAAGAACAATTATTTTATTTCATCTCACTTACATAATAATAATTAAAAGATCTTTTGTTTTGCACTACGGAATTCATCTTGAATTCTATTACCGGATAACTTGTTTACTTGTTTTGAATAAGAAAGGGTAATATAACTTAAACAAACAAAACCACTTAGGAATTTTAGAAAGTGAAAAAGAGATAAAATATTTTCATTTATTCCATTGGAGTTCTCCTTTTATTATTAGTCCCTATCGTAGGTATAGATGGATTATAGCAATCGATAATTTGTTGACTACATATTAGTTTGTTCGTTGACCACAAATATTTGCATAATATGTATTGTTGAAGCTAGGGAACTAAAAACATAGATATTTATATAATAAAAAGTACCATATATGCACTGATCTGATTGGATAAGAGATTGGAGGTCTTATTGCCAGCTTCACTATTCCCAATGTTTGATATGGTAACATATCCAAACTTTTTTATCGTATACAGTCTTTTTGAATCATATATTTTTCCTATGTATTACTTGAAGGTGGATTAATTCTAGCATTAATTTGAATGTTTGTGTTAGCATTTTCTGCTAGGTGAATCCGTAAGTATTTATTTCTACTAATCATATTGAAATGTTTAGATATACAAGCTTTAGAATGTCCTTGCCGCATGTATTTGTATTGAAATGTATTGACACTTTTTTTGAGGTTCTTGAATAGGTCTGGCAGCTTAAATGTTTACATTATGTGAAGTCTTCCAATAGGCATGACAGCTTAAATGTTTGCATACCGTGAGGTCCTTAGATAGCTTGACAGCCTTAAATGTTTATCTAAATATGTTTCTCGGAGTACATTTTTGCTCGAAATTTTCATACAATGTTGCAATGATTTTGCACAATATTGTTGTCCACCGCTAGTTGAATAGGCATTCTATGTTTCATCCTTCTTCTACCTTTGCAATGCAATTTCGTCATCATTGAAGCTAGATACATTGTTTACTAGTTTGGTGAGTGCTTCTTCTTCGTTGGTTCATCGGTTGCTGCTTATTATTGTTTGGTTCACAATTCGACATGCACTTCTACCTTTCATCGTTTCAGAGTAAGTTTACATGCCATAGTTTCATTTTCTATTCCTTGTTTGTTGTTCAGCGTTTGCAGTTTGGAAGTAAGAATGTTTACTTACTTCTATTGGCATGCTCATCGTATGTTTCCAGTTCCTTCTATGTTTCGACTGCAATTTCGTAATCATTGGAGATACACATGTTTTTTACTGGTTCGGTGGTTGTTGCTTGTTCGCTAGTTCGTTGGTTCATGGGTTGTTAGTTGTGTTTGTTTGGCTCGGGTTTATGCTTTCGGGCCGTGGGGCTGCAGTTGGGCATGTTCGTTCTTTCTCACTGGTTTGGTGCTTGTTGTTTTCTTTTGTTTGATTCAGCTTTGCAGGGTTGGGGTGCTACGCTAGTAGTTGTGGTTGTTTTTCTTTTTTTATTTTTGGATTATTATTGTTTTTTGAGCGCTTTACGGTGTTCAACCTCTGCACCCACGAGTCGACATGCAGTTGTTTTATTTTCCCTGTCTGGCGAGGTCGATATCTATTCTACTGTGAGATTTTGTTGGTGCTTCAGTGCTGGCATGAAAGAAAAGAGTTGCATGAAAAATACTTCGAGAAGTACATGTGCGAGTGCAATATCTGTTGTTTTTTTGTTAAAAAAAAGCGTATGCAGGCTGCATTTATAAACCATGTATGGTCAAATGTGCCCATATGAAAATACATGCTCTTTGTCCTTTACACAGACTGGTGTGCCCACGATACAATCTGTCTTGTACTTGAGATATGATATGTACAACAAAGATTCTGCAAAATTGTATTTCCATGTCTGGAAGCATATCTAGTTAGTTTTCCACGGAATTCCAAAATCTTGTATCATGGGCACAGAAGTCTATGTAGAGGATAAAGAAGATGTATTTCCATCGATGGAAGCATATCTGGATGCTTTTCCATGGAAAACCATAAATCATTTAGCTATGGCCATGCAATTTCGTAATATTTTGTGGCTTGTAATATATTTTGGGCAGGGAAAAAAAATTACACATTTACAGCTATGGATGGAGAAGCACAAAGGTTCATGTTTTTGCCTATATTTTAGATTGTTCGTTGAGTTTCTTTTATTGTATGTACATATTACTTGTTGTCCGGTGCATACCAACTTCCATTCATGTTCATTGTATTTTGTGCATTTCCACATTCAAACAAACAAAATAGCTCGAGAAAACGATGAAGTCTTCACTGCATCAATTGAAGAGGATATAGAAAGTTGCATGCTTGCACTGTTATTTCATATTGCATTGTTTTGTATTTCATTTATTATCTATATATGTGTTCACCTAGTTTATTGTATCTTCAGTACATGCATTCCTTCATACTAACCTGCTTCATGTCTGTTGTGTTTTCACTGCATTGCTACATTTAAACAAATAGAATGGTTGGAGAGGACAATGAACCATTTGGCGGGAATGTAGCCAAGGAATTACAGAAGTGGATACATGTGCTCTTATTTCATATTCCAGTGTTCATTTATTCATTTACTGTCTGTATATTTGTTCTGTTTGTTCTGTTGATTTGCACCTTTTATTTATTTCTATTTATTTCCCCTTCTTTTCTTCATACAAATATAATATATTCTGTGTATTCTACTTGTTGTTACATTGGAATAATTGGACCTGTTTCTCTTTATTTCACATGTCTGTCTTCATACTAACTTTCCTTCATGTCCATTTCATATTAGGCATTGGTACCTTGGAAGAAACAGGTTGGTTGGATAGAAAGATGAATTGTTTTGTGCAACACCAGAGGGTTTTGTGGTACAATCTTCTAAAAGGTATACCAACTGTGCTAGTAAATTAAATATACAACCTGGGTGGGGGCATATAATATTAGACTTGAAAATGATGGATTGGCAGCAATGGCCCTTTCTTCCCTCCCTATTTCTACTTTTTCCATTTTCTATTATCCATTTTGTTTTCTAATTGATCTACTTAGTGGTCTTTTCGAAAATGCCTTGGTGCGCTGGTTGGCGGACTAACGGTTTCACATCTATGGTAGAAATTATACCTTATTCCATAATTACCCACTTTGTCGATTGCGGGTGTCAGGCTGGTGGGTTCAATATTGCTCCCCTAGATTCTAGGGGTCCGCGATATATAGATTGGTCGTGGTGCCCCACCCTCACGCCCTATTTACTGTTACACATTTTTCAGTTAAAAAAATTAGATGCATACAATTTTACACTTATTTAGTCCTTATGATGGACAATATACAATGCATATGCTTGTTTAGTCCTGATGTCCATATGCACATGCTTGCATCAGAAAAATTTGGACTAGTGACATGGCCATGAGCAGTTATTCATCCCAGACATCAGCAGACCTACAAGGCCAAAGGTAAATATGCATACGCTCTGCTCTTAGTATGTTTACCAAAAAAATATCCTCGACTATTTATCCATCTATGGCATGGTGAGTATGTTGATGTCATCTGCAATGCATGGTTTTCGGTTCACAAGAAGTATCAACAAGTACAAGCAAGACGTCGGACATAACACATGTTCCGCAGACTAAGAGGTGTGCTTGAAAAACTCTGGCTCCATAGTTCATCGAAGTTATGTGTGTACTTGTGGATTTATGCCAGTGAAAGAAGAATAGAAAAAAAAAATTACACTACCATTCACTTTAGTTTTCCTGTTTGAAAATTGTCACCAGGTCTAAAGTTGTAACACCCAAAGTACTATCAATAGAGAGCTTGAATAGCCATTGAACTGGACAAGTGTTCCTTGGGGACATAATGGTCGTTTATGGCACCTACTTGGACAAGGAAAAAAAATCTAGATCCATTATGCATGCTAACATGACAGACAATGAGGCCATGATGACAGTGACATTGAGTATTCCTACACAACTTGTCTAGAAACATTCAGAAAAGATATTGTCGGGTAATGGGATATCCATTACAAATTTTAATATATTTCTCAACATAGTATATGACCGTGGTGATTATGATCGGATTATTTCTCTCAACGAAGCAAGTATTGTGGAAAAAATTCTCGTTGTTTGTTCAAAATATTGTTTCGTCTTGGATGTGACTATCAGCCAGCTTGCACAGAGTAGTGATATTTACCCAATCGGAACCATTGACGCAGTTGCCACACTTGCGAGAAAATTTGGCTTGCAACACATTCTCTTTATAAAGGATGGAGAGTCGGACAGCGACAAGGAAATGGTACTGCTTTCCATATTCAGTTTTGTCCTTTACTTTTGCATGTGCATGTATCTCGGGTAAGTTACACAAATATTTCATTGTTCCATGTTGCAGCTGCAGTTGTTCAATACCTATTCAAAAACAATTATGTCAATGGAGCAGCAATTGCATAGAGGGTAGATTCCACTTATGCTCTTCAAAAATATAACAAAGAAAAGGGATGTTAGAGAAAGGATCTTTCGGACAACCCAGGCAATGTTTGTAACAGAGTTGCGAGCAGATATAGTACAGGATCTGAAGAAACTAGCTAGCTCTACAACTATTGTGCATATGCATCCACAAAATCATTGTCACTTTGCTTATACAAATACCCTTCACCAAATTTTTGCGGCTTGTTTTATTTTTTTTTATTTTTTTTAAGGGGGGGTTGGTGTAGTTGTGTAGTATATTGTTCAATGTATTAATTCCTATGCTCAGGTTCCCAAGTTGAAGGGAGTTTAGTTGCATGAAATGCGTACTCGACCCCCTTTGAACCTGTATGTGTGAAATGCAACTCTCATGCTTCTGCCTTCACTTTGATAAGTAATGATACGTGATTGTCTGTGATGCGATGAAAAATTTCCATATATATATGGACATTGCCTTAATGCTTTCATCCTAACCTTGGGAAACACAACCATCCATTGTACGGTTAGGAAGCCTTTGTTACAAAATGTGCTTCCGAAGTTTCAAAAATTGTCGTATGAAACATATCTAAAGAAAAAGGCAAGCAGTGTCTACATGCTGTGTGACTTTCGGATACACAACAAATTTACCTTAAATGAGGACAATGCAATTTTGCATATCGGCTGAAGAAGGGAAAAAAAAAATATCAAACTTTGGCAGGAAACGAAAATACCTCGTGTCTTTGTAATATTTCTTCAACATCCAAATCAATGTTCGTCTGACTTGACTACTTGGAATTGCATGCGCATAAGATTGTTCGGTCCAAAAATGGGAAGCATGGCAGAAAACCCCATATATCCCATGGCCCTGGTTATTTTATATTGGGTACATATACCAGATGTAAGAGAAAATGAATGCCACAACTTATTTTCTTGGTATATCAAATTGTTTGATGCAAAGATCGATGTGTCCTACTCTATGGAACCTTATGGGAACTTGCTTGCGGCCTATTTGGAGTTTAATTGGTTCTTGGTTGTGTGCTTCATTTGTCAATTTGTATATCACGGAACTCCAAGTTTTGTTTGGAGGACACAGAACAATAGAATTGCAGTTTTTTAGCTAGCTAGGTCGCAAATCCGCCTGATAATTTCTATGGCGTTATGACACAAATGTAGTATGTGGCTTGTTTTAGAATTTTTTTCTTGATCAATGAACTTGGTAAAATTAATCTCTTGGAATAGTTTGAAATCAACGAATGTATACTGTGTGAAGTCCAATTGTGTTATCATATCAATAAGAGGCCCTTAAAATTCAAACTGGTCATTGCTATGCTTGCGGTGATAGAATTTTTAAAAAACTTTGTTTTGGTTCCTTCAATTTTTTTTAAAATAAGCGATTTAACATCCTTTGATAATTTTATGTAATTAAAATGTAGAATATCAATATGTAATACTAATAATTTATTATTTGAAAATAATGTTTTTAGATATTGTTAGATAGGATGACCATCCATAAACAATCTCAATCTTGAGCTCGCCAGTCCTAGAGTTTGTCTGTGAATTTCTATGTTGCGGAACTCCGACTGTTGTTTGGAGGATAGGGGACAATAGAAGTGAAATGTTGAGACAAACATTCCGCCTATCAATTTGTATATCGTGGAACTCTGGGTGCTATTTGTAGGACATGGAACAATAGAGGCTGAATTTTGAGCCCGCCAACCCGAGAACCCGCGATCCAAAAAGTGGCTAAGTATGGAGTGAAGCATCCGTACATGCTCTATAAAACCTCATATCCATACTTTATAAAAGTACATATTTGGTATCTATTGCTTGTTTCTCGGAAAATTTATAGGTGTGGAAGTTGGTGGATGCACGTGTTCAGATTTCCATTTACTTTTATATCACCAACTCGATCGACTGCTTCCCTGTTTCAAATTGTTCAAAATGTTTTGTCTAATTAAATTGTACAATATCAATATTTAATATTAATAATTTAGTATTGAAAATAATGTTTTAAGATAATGTTAGATAGTTGATAGGGATTACCATATATAAACAATGGAAATCTTGAGCCTGCCAACCCTGGAGTCCGTCTGTCAATTTGTATATCGCAGAACCCTGAGTGTTGTTTGGAGAACACAAAACAACAAAAGTGCAATTTTTATCCAGCCAGCCCGTAGGTCCGCTTGTCCATTTGTATATTGTGGAATTCTAGGTGCTATTTGTACGGAACAGAACAATAGAGGCCCAATTTTGAGCCCACCAGCCCGAGAACCCGTGATCCAAAAAGTGTCTAAGTGTGGAATGCGATATCCGTACATGCTCTATAAAATATCTTGTCCATACTTTATAGTACATATTTAGTATGTATTACTAATTTTTCGGAAAATGTCTTGGTACAAAAGTTGGTGGATTCACGTCTTTGGATTTCACTTACTTTTATATCACCAGCCCGACCGACCGCTTCCCCGTTTCATATTGTACAAACTTTTTGGCTCATGGTTTTTTCGAATAGGCGAGTTACCAGATCGGTGGGTTCAATATTGATAATTTATGTAATTAAATTGTGCGATATCAATATTTAATATTAATAATTTAGTATTTGAAAATCATGTTTTCTGATAATGTTAGATAGTTGATAGTGATGCCCATCCGTAAACAATGGCAATCTTGAGCCTACCAGTCCTGGAGTCTATTTTTCAATTTCTCTATCGCGGAAGCCTGACTGTTTCTTAGAGGACACAAAACAATAGAAGTGCAATGTTGAGGCAGACAGCTCGCAAGTCTGCTTGTTAATTTGTATATCGCGGACATGGATGATTTTAGGGGCTAAATTTCGCTCATGGGCTAATTTTTCATGGTTTTTCCAAAAACGAGATTCGTTATTTTAAAAATGATTCGCCCAAATTTTACAGGATAAAATTATTTTACCTTAAAAATCGCCAAAAAATTATAAAAACTATATAAAATCCTTAGAAATTTGAATATTTTTACAAAAATTTCACCAAGCATTTATAGTTGGCATATGAAGAATTAGTAAGATTCGCCAAGGTTTCTACATTTTAAAATAAATTTCCATCCTTAAAATCATCCCTAATCGCGGAACTCTGGGTGTTGTTTGTAGGTCACGGAACAATAGAGGCCCAATTTTGAGCCCAACAGCCTAAGAACCCACGATCGAAAAAGAGGCTAAGTATGGAATGAGGGATCCATACATGCTATATAAAATCTCATGTCCATAGTTTATAAAAGTACATATTTAGTATGTATTGCTCATTTCCTCCGAGTATTGTTTGGAAGACACAAAACAATATAAGTCCAATGTTGTTGGCACAGGGGCAGACCCAAGGTTCAATACTACAAGAGTGCACCAACAAAACCCTAACTAATGGCCCTTTCAACAACACCTGCGAAGAATATGAAGTCTCACTCGAGGTAGAGGCAGGGGTGGTTGCAGGACTCAAGCGTCTACAACCTTAGCTGGGACACGGATCTGTGATTATATCACTTATAGAGCACTTATCATCGATCATTCATCAATATTCAGTCCTTATTATACTTCACAAATAACACAGAGCATCATCGCATTCACTTAGATCTAAGGCATCATAGTACTTAGAAACAGTAAAGCAGATCAGATCCAGTAGATCAGCACTAAGAATCTTCATACATATCAGATCTACTATTCATACAGATCTAATAAGAACAAAGCATAAATAGATCTATCTAAGTATATCAAAGCACTTAGAAAAAGCAGAGATAAGCACATCAAGTCAAGGCACAAAGCATAACACACAGATTAATGTGGTTCACCCCCACCCCGGGGCTACGTCCACCAACTCTTCTTATTTATTATCGTCGGCCAATCATTTACAAGCACAGAGCCATAGAAACACTCACTTTGCACAGGACAGAAGATATGCACAGCTCGCTAGATCCTTCTTCATTTCCTTTCAGCACAAAGCCTTCTATATCTTCACACAGGGACTTGCACTAAGCTATGCAAATCTATACAGAACACACAAAACTCTCGATCACACAGATCCCTTCTTGGCACTTAGCCTATATCACATAGATACAACACCACTTTTCCTACTAGATGCCTAGATGTCTATTTATACATTTACAAAAGTGGTCCTAAGCATGGGTGAGCCCACGGGACGACATCCCTTTCCCATTAAATATTTCCAAAACCCAAAAAGGGACCCAAAAGTGGGTCAAGATTCTTCAATCTCCGCTTCGTCTGGAGCTCCATCTTCGACAGGCTGTTGAAGTCCCAAAAATGGTCAAATATGACCAAGTGCTCACAAAACTTGGTCAAGGGCCAACAGGCCCCCAACACTCACCTGTGAATCGTCCCTAGTCACTCTGGTCTGAGCAATTCTACCTCGAACGCCTCAAGCTTGGCTTGAGTTTCTTCGACCTGCTGCAATGCTATGGCCTCTTGTTCAGTGAACTCCTAGATGAGTGTGTCATTTACTGGTCCTTCTAGGCATTGTTCTGTTGCACTCACAACCTATTCAAGATCTACACCTTGGTTTTCAACTTCGGTTAACAGTTGGCATGCCTTCTCTTGCACTCGTTGAAGTCATTGAGAGACTTCCATCACTTTGGTCTGAATCATGTGGATCTATTGTTGGGCAGTGTGTTGCTCCTGAAACCTCTTCATCCTTTCAACTGGTGACAAGGCCTTTAGTTGCACCTGTAACGTATCTGTGTGCTTCTTTGCTTCTTGGAGTTGCGACTTGCAATTCTGGATTCTTCATAAGGTTCTCCTAAGTTTGAGTGCTCCTAGATCTCAGTTTCTTGCACTCCAAGGAAAGGGCTTTCATTCTGTCAACTGTGTTGTGAGCAGTTGCTTCTCTTAGGTCTCTGATTTCTTAAGGAGTCTCGGGCACAGTGAGAAGTTCTAGGCCTGGGATGCATTGCTGAAGTTGCTGGATCACTCCTTCCAGTTGTGCCACCTGCTATGGAATTTTTTCTTCATCTCTCACTTCTATGACGGTCACAGAGCGAAGTTCTCTTTTTACCTGTTCCTTTACTTCTAGTTTCTCTATGATCAACTATTCCTTGCTCTGTTGTAGCTATTCTTTCTCTTTGTCCCACTGTGCTTGAAGAGAAACTTTTTCTCATTCGACAGCACTGTGCTACTCGAAAAGTACTCCATGTACCTGTGTCAAATCCTGTATGGATTGCACTGTCTCTTCCTGAGCTCATCGAAGGAGAGCTTCAACTTTATCGGTGATCTGGTGTAATTAGGTTGGCTCATCTCTTGGTTCTACTGTTCCTGTTGTCAAAGGTGCAGTGGAGACTGTGCAGCTAGACTGGAGTGTTTGTTGCACTCCTTGGAGTTCAATCTCGATACGATTATACATATGCTCATGCTTTGCCTCCTGCTTCTCTAATACCTCCAATGAAGCGTCGTTCACAGCTACAATGATGAAATTAAAATCATCTAATGTGAGGGTAGTCCGCATCTTGGTTAAATGGGTTCTAGGTTTCTTTCGGGAGGAAAATTTCAGAGGCGAAACCTTGTTTTTCTTCGACGAGTCCTCTTCATCCCTAGGTGGTGGTACTTCACTTTTTTGGTGTTCAATTTCTGCACCTTCTATCTCTTCGCCATCATCCCCTTTGTCTGGTGAAATGGATGCAGTCCTCATAGATGTGTTCTCTATATCCTGAAAATTTGCAGGCTTCTTTGTCTTACTAGATTCGGGTGTATCCTGCGCAGCTTTCGGGCTGTCTACATTGGACAACTCCTATGTTGTTTTTCTGATATCCTGACGAAGCTCCAATTCTGCAAAGTTTCTTTCTATGAGGTACCCTCTGGAGCCTGCTATAACTTTTCAATCTTATCCTTCTTCTTACTCAACTTTTTAGCCTTCTTCTCAGTGGGCTTCATCTTGATGATTCTCTTCCCATTTTGATTCTTAGGCATAGGCACTTCGCACTGCTAAGATTCTTTCCTAGGATTCAGGGGTAATACTTCTTCTATATATGAGATAGATACTTCAATCTTCTGTGATTCCTCTAATTCTCTTGTAGTTTTGACAGCTGGGCTTCTAGTGTCAAATAGCTTTGATCTGTTCTCATGTTCTTCAATCAACTGTGCGATCCTTCTGGTCATGAAATATTTTAACTCTTGTTTCTGTTGTTCTAAAACCTCTTCGTATTCCTTCTTTCTGGCTTTATCTCCTTCAATCTAAGGTTTTTCAAGTAACATAGTAAACGGGGCGTTTTCCTCAATAAATTTGATAATCTCAAAATCTTGTTTTGTCAAAGTTCCATTGACATTCACAAGTATCTGAGTGAGCCTCCCACATAGGTTTACCAGTTTCCCTATGAATAACCCTATTCCTCTTAATGAAGGGATCATAACAGGATTCCTTATAGCTTCCCAAGTTCTTTCTGGCATAATGTTCACTTGTGTTTCTTCATTAAGAATAGACCTAATGTTGAATTCTCATATTCTTGCTTCAATGCATTCTTTTTCTTTAAATATCTCTGATAGCCTAACATGTCATTGATCATTCAATGTGTCTTTCATCTATATCAATACCTTATCTGATTATGGCTGGGGTTCTACTATTTTTGGATCTGCCTTAGGGTTTTCTTCATTCAGATTCATTCTTTCAAGCTTAGCAATCATTCTAGGGCAATCCAACACTTCATGGTCCAAAGCTTTGCAACATAGGAAACTAGATCTTCCACTAGGGCATTCCTTAGCAAGATGTCCTAGTCTTCTGCAACTATTACAGAGGGTTAACCCTCACTTTCTTTTAAACGATCCCCAACTCCTTATATACTACGCACTAGGATCATGGTAGCTAGTCTACAAAAATTTCTTTCTAGGATCCTGCATCCATTTATTAGTCCAAACATTCTTTCTATGTATAGGTATAACATATTTCTCATTATTCTTATCAGATCTATTCAAATCAAACTTTCTTTCATCTATCAGAGCCCTAGTTTTCAAGCTAGGACAAAATCTATCAAACACACCTAGATCCATGTTCTAGAAACAAAAATTTCCACTTATCTTACTTCTATAGAGCACAAAGCTTCCAAATCTAAAAAATTTTGACTATTCTTACCTTTATTAGAGAACGGAGCTTACAGATCTTACCTCTTTTCAGTAGATCTAACCTCTTTTCTTCAGAAACTTCCACTTTTAACTTTATTAGAGCACAAAGCGCTCAGATATTGCTTCCTTTCTTAAAATATGTCCTTCCTTTCCTGTCACAAAGCTTCACGGGTCGAGTAAAAAGATGTGCACTAGGGAAACAGATATACACACAGAGATTCCACAGTTCCCAATTGAATCTTCGCACAAATCTTATTTTCCCTTAGTTCCCAGCAATCACAACTTCAGGTCCCGGCAATGCAACCATTTGTTGGCACAGGGATAGACTCAGGGTTCAACGCTACAAGAGTGCACCAACAAAACCCTAACTATCGACCCTTTCGGCAACACTTGCAAAGCAGATGAAGTCTCACTCGAGGTAGAGGCAGGTGTGGTTGCAGGAATCAAGTGTCTACAACCTTAGCTGGGACACAGATCTGTGATTATATCGCTTATAGAGCACGTAGCATCGATCATTCATCAATATTCAATCCTTATTTACTTCTCAAATAGCACAGAGCATCGCAACATTCACTTAGATATAAGGCATCTTAGTACTTAGCAATAGTAAAACTGATCAGATCCAGTAGATCAACACTAAGCATCTTCATACATATCAGATCTACTATTCATACACATCTATTAAGCACAAAGCATAAATAGATCTATCTAAGTATATCAAAGCACTTAGCAAAAGAAAAGATAAGAACATCAAGTAAAGGAAAAAATCATAACACACAGATTAATGTGGTTCACCCCCACCCTAGGGCTATGTCCACCAACTCTTCTTCTTTATTATCGTCGGCCAATCGGTTACAAGCACAGAGCTGTAGAAACCCTTACTTCGCATAGGACAGAAGATCTACGCAACTTGATAGATCCTTCTTCCTTTCCTTTCAGCATAAGGCCTTCTATATCTTCACACAGGGACTTGCACTAAGCTCTGCAAATCTATACAGAATGTGTAAAACTCTCGATCACACAGATCCCTTCTTGGCACTTAGCCTATATCACATAGATACAACACCACTTTTTCTACTAGATGCCTAGATTTCTATTTATACATTTACAAAAGTGGTCCTAAGTGTGGGTGAGCCCACAAGCCGACATCCCTTTCCCATTACATATTCCCAAAACCCAAAAAGGGACCCAAAAGTGGGTCGAGATTCTGCGATCTCCGCTTCGTCTGGCGCTCCATCTTCGACAGGCTATCGAAGTCCAAAAAATGGTCAAATATGACCAAGTGCTCCCAAAACTTGGTCAGGTGCCAACAAATGTTGAGCCATCCAGTCTGCAAGTTCGCACGTCAATTTGTATATCATGAAACTATGGGTGTTATTTGTAGGATACGGAGTAGTAGAGGCCCAATTTTGAGCCCACCAAAGCGAGAACCCGCATCCAAAAAGTGGCCAAGTATGGAATGCGGGATACGTACATGCTCTATAAAAATCTCATGTCCATACTTTATAAGAGTACATACTTAGTATCTATTACTCGTTTTTCAAAAAATTTCTAGGTGTCGAAGTCAAGTCCAATTGTGCTATCACATCAACAGGACGCCCTTAAAATTCAAATATCCCACAAGCACGCTTGTCAATTTGTATATCGTGGAACTCTAGGTGCTATTTGTAGGGAACAGAACAACAAAGGCCCAATTTTGAGCCCACCAACCAGAGAACCCGTGATGGAAAAAGTGGCTAAGTATGGAATGATGGATCCATACATGCTCTATAAAATCTCATGCCCATACTTTATAAAAGTACATATTTAGTATATATTACTGGTTTGTTGGGAAAATTTCTAGGTGTGGACCTTGATGGATACACATGTTCATATTTCCACCCAATTTTATATCACCAGCTCGGCTAAACTCTTCCCCGTTTCATATTATACAAAAACATTGGAACGCAAGTTTCCGAATATGCGGATTTTTATTTTAAATAAGATATTTATCATCTTTTAATAATTTTATGTAATTAAATTTTACAATATCAATATTCAATATTAATACTTTAGTATTGAAAATAATGATTTTAGGTAGTGTTAGATAGTTGATAGGGATCGCCATCCATAAAAAATCACAATCTTGAGCCCGCCAGCCCTGGATTCTATCTGTCAATTTGTATATGGTGGCACTCTGAGAGGTGTTTGAAGGACACAGAAAAATAGAAATGCAATGTTGAGCTAGCCAGCACAGAAGTCTGTATGTCAATTTGTATATCATGGAATTCTTGGTGCTATTTGTAGGACACAGAACAATAGAGGCCCTATTTTGATCCCACCAGCCCGAGAACCCGTAATCCAAAAAGTGGCTAAGTATGGAATGCGGGATCAGTACATGCTCTATAAAATTTCATGTCCGTACTTTCTAAAAGTAGATATTATGTATTACTCATTTTTTTCAGAAATTTTCTTGGTGCGAAAGTTGGTGGACTCACGTCTTCAGATTTCACTTACTTTTATATCACCAGCCCGACCGATCGCTTCCCCGTTTGATATTGT
>JASDQU010291616.1:0-14351 GCA_032191745.1 Picea mariana | reverse complement strand
ACCAGGATGAATTCAACACGAATGAAATTGAGAAAGAATCCGAGTGAGTATGGAGAGCCGGGGAGGAATGAACAGTACTGGTAGGCGACTTATTAAATGGAATGGAGACAGCGATTCCTACCAGGCAACTTGGAAGAGGGCCAATCTAAAAGATGAAGTGAATTAGGATGTGATGCAAATTTGTGGAAGTTTATAATAATTTTTTATTAATTACGGTCAAAGGTTTATATCTATTGATAATGGGCACAATTAATGATCTTTTAACTTTATTTAACTTTAAACCCTAATTTGATTTGATGGCTATGCATTGAAGATGCTGGCATATTCTTCCAAAATCAATGGATCAGAGCTGCTACGTTTCATATTACCACAAAGGGATTACCACAAATATTTTATATTGAAGACACATATTCTCAGTATATTAGAGACACTCATTCTAAACTGCTACCTTTCGACGTTCTCAGCAGCGAGTTAACGGTTGTGCTAATATATCAAGTTTTATATAAATGTGATGATAACATTTTATTAATATATAAAGTTTTACTGTAAATGTCTTCTTCAGTGGTATCTGATACATTGTTTTCTACCTGCATGGCGTCTTTCTTTAATGGTTTTATATATTTGTTATTACCGGGGAAGCTTTTGTCCTGGGTAGTGGCATCTCTCGTCTGATTAAAATATATGATTTCATCGCTTTTTTTAATTGTTTGTACAAGTTCAGGTTTACCTACACGCAAAAACTTTTTTAGTTGAGATAGAGATAGATTTTATTGGAGGATTGGTTTTTTTGCGGTTGAGATAGAGATGGTTTTTATTGATTAATATATCAATGGATTTAAGTGATTATTTCTGTATAATCTTAGTGTTTTTGAGGTTTTTTAGCATGCTGAATTTATTTCAATATTTAAAAATAGATTTTAAATAACAAAAAAAAATAATTTTGTACAAATTTATATCAAACTAATAAAACCATTTCCTAAAATATTTAAACAACACAGTATTTTATATGATTAATTTAAAAATATATTTTTATTTACTACCCAAGTTTTTATAGTGACCAATAAAAATGTCAAAGTAAATCCATAAATAATTATATAGAATAAAATATAGAATAAGAGATTGTATTATTAATTCAAGTAAAAGAGATTGATAAGATTAAGATGGTTACACTTTATAACTAGCACAGCCGCTAAGTCACGGCTCGTGAACTAAAGGCGTTTAAGGTTGTTAAAAACGCAATGCCGAAATGATTGGCGATCACCACTGCTGGTGATGCCACCACAGAAACGCGGCCATCAAACTTTAGTAAGCAGAAATATGAAACGCTTTAATATTTGTGTGAATATTTTAATATTTTTTAATGTCTTTATAACAGCTTAGAAGTTAATGGATGAAATCAGAGCCATTCATATATTGTGACAACTAAGAATATTCTAGGCATATTTAATCTTGTACATAGAAAACTTATTAAGAACTAAAAACCTATTAAATGTGCCCATTATCAATAGGTGTACGCTTTTCGACGTAATAATAGTGGTAATATCCATCAACCTAGATCATTTCATGAACCATGTTTGCATTTAGATCAATAAATATATAAAATTGAATACAAAATTTGTATGTTATATTTATTGATGTTAGTGTTTCTAAAGGTGCATCAATTAAAGGTTGTTTCCATGATTTACGATTTACATTGTAGTGTATGTGATTTTAGCAAGCACTCCATAGCTTGACATAAGAAAAGCCAATGAGATTCTTTTGTTATATAAATAGAAGATGAATATTGATTGAAAAGTAAACCAACTTAAAAACAAGGAGATTAATTAAAATGTACAAATTTATTTGAAATTTAATATTCTTGTCTTGTGAAAATCGTCCCTTATGATTTCATGATTGGTTGGTTGAAAGGATCAAAGAAGCATATTTGAAAGCAGAGTAGAGAAAAAACAATCATGGAGAATCTTGTTCCCATTATAACAAGTAGAAGAAACTTGAGGGAACTTGTACATCATGAATATCACCAATGAGGTTTTACAAAGTAATCATAAAAAAATATCTTTGAATTTTCTGTTCAATAATTTTATTCAATTGTTCAATTATCAATAAAATTAAATTATAATATTAAATAGAAAAATAAAAATTCATTAATCAAATTAATTTTATTCTTTTAATTAAATAATTAAGTATATTTTTACCAATAAAATATAAAATACATATATCACAATATTGTTATTATTAATCCATGTGAAAAACATTCAATAATAATGAGAAACAATATTTCCTCTCATTTTCATTATTACACTTTTCTTAACTAACATCTTTATGTCAAATTTTCTTTCTCAACAAAGCTTACACACAACAAAATATAAAGTACATCATTAACATAATATTTTTTTTAAATTTAATAAATATAAAAAATATATATTATTAAAAATATATATATATATATATATAATTCAAATTAGTAATCAAGCTTATACAAGACAAAATACAAAGTACATCATTAACATAATATATTTTTTTAATTTAATAAATATAAAAACAAATATTATTAAAAAAATTATATAAAATTCAAATTAGTTTTTAAAAAAATGTGTTTTGAAATATTTCAACGATATATGAATTTTATGAATTTTTAAGATGTAAATTTCTAAAATAACCATATGTGAATTTTATGAATTTTAAGATGTAAATTTCTAAAATAACCATATGTGAATTTTATGAATTTTTAAGATGTAAATTTCTAAAATAACCACATGAATTTTAAATATGTAAAAAATTATTATTTTATTTTCAATGAATGAAAGCAAATTATGTAAATTTAAAACAACTTGCACTTTAATATCATACAAACTACATTATCTAAAAAATAAAAATTTAAGGGTCAATCTATAATACCTATGTTCAATTCACATTATCGTTGTATTTACAACAATATTTCTCTGTTTAAAATGTTTAATTTAAGATATTCAATAAAATATCAATAGATAACAATGTGAAAATTTGACTAATTCATGAGATCTAAATTCCAATAACAATGTGCTTTAATTGATGAAAAAAATAAAAAATAAAACTTCACATGAAAAATATAAATTCATTTTATTTAAGATCTATTGAATAGATATCCATTTTTGGGTGGAGGATAGAGTTGTTTCCCGGTGTTGATGTCAAGGTGTGTGTCGTAAAATTCCAAGGTGTATATTTTCGCGTATATCAGTCGGACTATAACTCTATCTTTACATGTTGATGATGTGAAACAAGTTACGCCCACCGAAGATATTTAACCACCGGCTAAGAAGGGAAATATATTGATCCCTCCAGCTTAAACACCTCTTTTTGTCCCTAGGTACCGACCACAACATGCAAGCATGATTTTAGGTTGTGCTAACATGAAGCGTTCTTGGGATAATTTAGATACGGGGACTTTCCCATATCGATTCATAGTTCGATGCCAACATAGTAACATATACAATGGGACGAGGTTGTGGTTATTAGTGACACGCATGACTCTAAGGTCAAGGAGCTTGTCAATGATGGTTTTGAATGCATGGTTACCCACCTGAGCATTGGAAAAGACGATGGTGTCATAAGAATTGGTGTCACTTTGTTGGGGAGGCTTATTGAGGTTGTTGATGATGATGTCAAAGGCATAGATCATACCGAGGGTGGTGTCAAGGATGTGGTCGATGGTGGTGATGTTGATCTCTTCATCATCCTTGTATAATTTTAGAAGTTGCTTGAGCTCTCGAAAGACTTGTTCTTTGGCATTGCTTTTGTCGAAGGTCGAGTAGGGGTTCTTGAAGGTGTAGATAGTGAACCAACCACTTTTCACTCTCGCATCATGTCTAACCATCATGTTTGTCGCTTCATCGAGGTATGTTTGGTTGGGGAGTAGAGTGGAGAGAGAGACTTGTCTAGAGTTGAAATTGCCCATCCACTCGAGAGTCTGCATGGTGCCTCTCCATCTGATTGTGATGTCATGTCGCCCGTATTGGGTTTTCTCGACATTAGTAATGTGGGAAACATACCCCATCCAGTTGGACTCACAACTCCAGGACTCACATGAGAGGGATCTCATAAGAAAGGTGTAAGACCCTCGCCTATAGTGGCATCGAGCACATCCACTATACTGACGTGGATGGGCAGATTGATCGAACAAGATGCACATTTTGGGGTTGAAAGGAAAACTTTGGATGGATGTCTTGACCCATTAACAAGATAGGGTGGATAGGTTGTGAAGACTAGGGCGGCCCTGCCGATAGACAGGGTGCTTCACAAACAAGTTGTGGAGACTTGGACGTTCTTACAGAAAGACAAGTTGTGTTGCAGATGAGTCAAAATGGATGCACAAGAGTGGGGAGGACTTGGATGGAGACTTGAGGAGTTAGAGTGCCAATAATTATATGAACTGACTGAGTGAGCACTTTGTACTTGGGGGTCATGATGGATGGTCGAGCTGCCTTTGGGAAAAAATTGCTACAGATTGTGATCGTGGATTGCACTTGCTAGGTGTACTCCCTTGGGCATGAGTTCATTGGGTGCCTTGGGTGCACTTGGACATGGAAAGGATTTGCAAATGGATGGATGACCTTGATGCGCTCAATATGACTTGGTGGATGGGGTGACCTAGACACAGATGACTTGGGAAGATAGACAACTTGTGGGCTCGAGACGTCTTGGATGCAGACGCGACATGATGGAGAGGTTTGGTGGCACAAGTCGCCTTGAGATGACTTGGGTCCACTCTCATGTGATGTGAATTTCCAAACACTGGGCAAAGCAAGTACAATTATGGAGACACCTTATGGAGCTAAGGCATCGATCAATCATGCATTCAAGCAATTGATTACCAAGAAGGGGAAAGGAAAAGATTTATGTAGTTGTGCCAAGAAGGGGCATTATGGGGCGACTTGTAATGTCTTGGTGAGGCAGACAATGGAACAAGGTTGTGGAGGTAGTGTTAAGCCCTAGACAAATCCACATACAAAGCCCCATGTTATGTATAAAATGTATATTTTAACCTTGTACAATTAATTAGTGCAAACACATTCTTAATAAAACAAAAAAGATAGAATGGCACACACACATTACACAGAGATTTTTACCCTGGAAACCCAAACCAAGAAAACCAACAGCCTGTTTAGGGTCGCACCTCTAATATTTTATTCATCATATCTCCATTTTTTACAATACAATACAATTTATAGGATCCCGCTACATCCAAAACTCCTAATCCATTGACCCGGATTAGTCAAAAACCCTAATTCCTTAACTGGAATTAGAAAACCATGTGTCAAAAAACACCAAAAAACGGACGCAAACAGCACACACACAAAAAAAAAAATCGGGGGCGCTACCCTTGAACCCCCACGCAAGAAGGCTCCTGCCCCCCTGCAAACCGTTGGGGCAAGACCCCTCTAACTCATCCGCATTGTCGACGCAACACAAACACCATATCTAGCCATGCAAAGAATCTAACACATACCCAACATAAAACCCCTTATTAAGCCTTAGATATTTAATTATTACATTTCTAGTGTTATATTTGTATGTCATCTAGAACCCTTCATTGTACCCTTTCATTATAATTTTACCCTTTGTCTCCTATATATATAACAAGGAGACTTATTCTTAGGATCATATTATCTCATATCATATTGTGTTCTTAATTGGATATATTGTAAAAGGAGGTTTCCCCCTCGAAGTGAACTGTAATCATTGACTTTTGATCATTTTTTAATACATTGGATCATAATAGGAAAACCTATGGTAGTTCTTGGGTTTGTTTGTACAAGGTCATGGGGGAACTCTAGGAACGAGGTTGATTTTCCTTGGTGACATTGTATTGTTGTAATTGGGTTGCAGGTAGGATCACACCCTCCCCATTGCATTGTATTGTATCATAAGTAACATTCTTCTATATGGAGTAAAAGGGTGTTAGGAACTAGCTTGGTGTCGCCCAACCTCATATGTTGTGTGTAACTTGTGCAAATGTTCTATGTGTTGAATGTTCATGTTCTTTGCATGCTTGTAATTTGGATATGTGTAGTATTGTTGTGTAACGTTTAAGGCCATGGTTGGACATGTGCCTAATGTACTTTTTGGATAGCTTAAGTTGAGTAGGACTTGGTGCGTCTAATTGGTTGTATCTCAAAGTGAATTTATGGGATGACGTTGAGTGAAGAGGCATAGTCTAGTTGTAATATGCGTGGTGTGGTCAAACTGTCACAGTCGAGGTAAGGTAGTGCCACATGATTGCAGGCACCAAAGTGACCTGGGAACACCAAGTCTAAGAGGAAAATTCTAGGTGGAGTGCAATTCCATGACAGTTGGTTGCATATTTAGAGCCATCTTTATGGTAGTTTGGTGCTCTTCACCACTGTCATTTCTGTGGCATGTGGTATCAAAGTTTATCAAAGTTTTTTTAAGAGAATATTGGGTGCCCCTCTTCACTACCACTTCCATGAAAAACTTGACTTCATGACAAATTTGAGACTTCTCTAGAAAAGTGGGGTGCCTATGACAAGACAAAGAGATTTGGAGATGAAATTTTAGTCACTTGGGTGAATAACCATGACCATCTCACACGTGGAAAATAGACGATGTGGATTGGATTGGAGAGGGAAGACTTATTCTTTGGTGTGGAAGATGGTAGAGTCATGGTTTTGCAAAATATATTTGTTGATCTGAACAAGTTCGTGATGGAAGGTCAGGACATGGAGCGCAAGATGAAGAGCGAAACAAATTTTGGTTTGTGGTTGCAATCATGAGCGGAGTTGAATTTTTTAAGCGATCAAGTGTGACTTTGTTCAATAGGTATGCATGTTCTTTGTTTTTTCATTTTCAGAGTGTTGCGATGGTTGGTTCTTTGAAGGGGAAGTTGGGCGACTTGGAGGAAGGCCAAGTGTAACCCACTTTTATGGTGAAGCTGGTAGACTTGGGATTGTCCCAAGTGTTGTAGACTTCAAACATGACCTTGGAAGCTTTGGGCACCTCACCGACAACTTGGGGTGGACTTGCAGATAAAAGCATAGAGAAGAAAGGTAATTGGATGAGTCCCTTGGTGGATATGAGGTAGACTCATGTTGTGGATATTGGAGGTGGCCTTCAAAGCTTCCTACATCTCTATTTTAATCGATTAAAGCTTTGGCCAACCCATTTCCATGAAGCAAGAAGTGGAGCCTAATGGGCACTTGGATGTGCAAAGTTTAGTGAATGGGGAGGATGACCGTGGAGGAGCTATTTGTGTAGAAGTTGTGATGGTAACATGTCATCCTCTCCTTTGTAGTGACGATGAGTTAGGTAGTTTGGTGTCCAAGTTGGGGCACTGCTGCATGGATGACATAGATTATTTGTTGAGTTGTGGAGGTAGCTTGATATCCTTGCAGAAGAAGTGAAGTTTTTCCTTGGGAAGTTGTGATGATAGAGCCAAAGTATTGAACGCTTTCTTGGCAAGGAAAGAAAGTTTTGTTCTGGGTGAAAAATGAGGAAAATGAAGGAGTTGATCAAGAAAATGCTGGCATTTGACCTGTATGGGGCAACTAGGAACATAGACCAAGCAACTTGGACGTTTCTGTCCCACCTTTGGTATGGGACTTATGTTGAGGCAGATCTCTCCTTAGGAATCTTGTGGATGATCGCCAGATGACCTTGAGAATGGAAGGATTGTTGGTTGGAGGTGTGACTGAATTATTGGTGTAGATGTGCCTCTCTTTGGTAAGAGGTATGGAAATTATTCGGTTGGAACATTTGACTTAGGATGGTTTGGAAATATTGTTGAGACACTTGAGGGGTGTGGACATGTTGGCCACCCTCATTTTGGATGTTGAGTTGCGGAAGATGACTGGACGATTGGAGGCAAAGGTAGAGGAATTTTCCTCGGTTGAAAGGAGTAGTGTGGATAGACTCCATTGTAGAATGAAAAGATCATTATAGGCATGGCGTGAATTTCTCATGAATTGGACATGATAGTTGGGTGTGGAACTTGACTATCTCGAGACATGGACAAGTTACACACAAGGGCATGGAAAGTTGATTGAAGTAGTGGGGAAGGCACAAGTTTGGACATGTAAGGACTTGGGAAGTCAGAGAACGAAGGCTTTCCATAATGAGAACCAAAATGATATTTTTTGTTATGCGATGGATGCTCGTTTGGCCAACTAGGATGACCCACATATGAGTAGGCAAGATGAAGACGACGGAGCATTCAACCAAGGAATCCATGAAGCATTTGAATTGTGTGGGCAGGCTTGGAAACATAATAAGATAAAACAATAGAGGCACAACATCTTGGTACCCGAGGACTAAGGAGGAGGATGAATTGTTCTTGGGAATGCTTGGGGGAGATGTTGGCTTGACAACCCAGACATCGAAAGATTGCTGGAAGAATGAGAAGGAAGAATTTGGATCGAATATGCCTCTTTGGGTGTCTGAAGCAGAATTATGGGGATGTTTCAAAATATTCACATGACTTAGGCATGGAGTGGACTGGGGGTATTGGAAATGGTTTTGGTATCCAATTTCCATGGACTCTCATTGAGCTACAACATATTGACTTGTTTCCGAGGAGTTGATACTAGATTCTAGAATGCCTTCGAGAGGGTACTTTGGAGAAATTATGTCTTGGAGTAGATTAATAGAATGATGGGAAAGAATGGATACTTTTCCTTGGTTCGTTGAAGACAAAAAAATGTTGGGTTGCAGAAGGAAACTTGATAAGCAAGTCAAGAGTGGTGACCTTGCCTTGGTCCAAGAACAATTTTGCAAAGTGATCGAATTGCAAATGAAAAAGACTAGTTTTGGGGATGGGGGCATGCACTCTCACAGATTGGATGTGATGGATGTATTGACCATCTAATTAGTTCAATACTTGAGGTACATAGTGTTTTGAGCATGGAAAAGGGGTCAAACTATAGATTCACAAATAGGTCCAAGTGGTGAAACACTTGGATGTTTTGACACTCTTCTTAAGGAAGGTTGCACAAAAGAAACTGTAGGAGGTAGTCACAACAATGGCATGTCAGTGATCCAGATTATATGAAAAAATAAATGGGCTACAAATGAAAATATAGTAGAAACATAGAAATATAGTGAAACCAAACTTCTATTAATGAATAAAATAGCAGGACATTGTAGAACACAAGCTTGCTAGAATGGGGTAGCTTATCTCTGAAGAGAAAGATATGTTGTCTACGTTTAATTCACAACAAGATTTACGTCTCCATTACATGTTTAAAGGACTTCCTTCCCCTCAATTATATATGAGAGACTGAGAGGAGAATAATTCCCATGATGCATGTGGGATAAATTGGTTAAAGTTTACAAAATTTCATAAGCATGTAAAACACTAGGACTTCTTGGGCAGTCACCCATCCCAGTACTACTCTAGCCCAAGAGTGCTTAACTATGGAGTTCTAATGTGATATGGTGCATTAACGTTGTAGGCATGCACATATTATGGTTGTAATTAACCAATGGAGATTATATTACATTACATTCCCCATCAAAAGGGTGGGTATCATGGTTTATCAAAACCATAGGCTCGAAAATGTTGATTCAATGGAAAAGGTGGATGGTCATCGAGATCCACCTGGATTAGTCCTCCCCCCTTAGGAAGCAATAGTACCAATTGCGTCAAGTTCCCTCAGGATATGGGAAAAATTCTATTGAAGTTGGCTCCTGCTAAGCCACTTGCCCTGGTGAAGTAGTTGTCTTGCTTGTACTTTGCATTAGCATGTGGAAGGATGTTATGAACTTGTTGTTGGAGGTGTTGGATCTGTTCAAAAAATATAGTTGTGTGATCTACCTTAGTCCGAGTGTGGGAGGAATGTGTCGATGAAGATGCAAAAAGAAGAGCTATATCAATGGGGGATAATGGATTGAACCCTGTGTACACCTAAAAAAGGGTCGTGGCCAATAGATCTATGTTGAACATATGGAAGACTCTCATTCTTTAGTAGGGAGCATTTATAGATTAGACCATTGGGTAAGGAAGACCCTGACACTAAGTCAATGGAATTCTTGACTTGGTAGTGCAAAGGAACCCCTGTAGGTAAAACAATATCTATGTTCTCCTCTACAATCTTGTCGACCCACTTCTATTGTAGAGAGAGGTCTTGGGCCAAGGCTGTGGTGGTCATAATGACCGTGTAGTGACCTTTTGTTCACCTTCTGACCAGATCATCAGGAGGGAAAACTTTGTATTCTGAGAGATTAATTTGTGGCATTAGTTTGTTGACATCATTGAAATGGAAATAGTCAAAACTACCTTCGGTACCCTGTAGATATGAGCTCCTAGAGTAACAATAACACTGCGAGGTCGAGACTCATAAACAACATGACGTTTCCACATAAGTGGTTGTCTTAAAATAACATCACAAACTTCTAGTGGGGCAACATCACCAATTACATCATCTTTGAAGGGCTTGATGCTGTAGGAAATGAGGCACTATTGGTTGACGTGGATGTCTCATCCCTGACTCAACTATTTGATGGTGTATGATTGAGGGTGTGGCATTGTCGATAACTTCATTATTTTGACAACCTCAACTAATATTGGGTTCTTCTAACTCCTATTGTCAACAATGAAATGTAGTGGGGTCCCTTTACCCACATTTGTGAGTGGAAGAGGTGCTTCCCATCCTCAATCTCTTTTGGTTCTTTTGGTTGGATTGTTGTGGATGTGATGGTAGTAGAGGGTTCTTCATTGATGATCTATTTCCTTTTTGGTGCTCTGAATTAGAGTCTAAGTTAGGTTTTGATTCTTTTTCTCTAGAGAATCTACATCTATATGGAATTCAAATAAGGGGATATCAAAATTAACTCGTAACTTGAAAGGCATTGCACCTCCAAAATGGTTGCTTGTCGAATATGCCTTGACTTCCATTGGTAGTTTTCGAAGGATTTGAGCGAAGTTGTCCATCATCTCATTCCTTTGTCGTGTGAGGTCTTCCTCAAGAAACACCTTGAAAGGATCTCTTGATTTATCATCTCTCTTTTCTTTTTCCATAGGAGGTCGCTTGGGGTGGCGAGAGTGGTCATCCTCAAGCGAAACTAGCTCGAGACCCAACTCTCTATACTTTGACCTCGTTGGGGACATGCTCTGAGAAATGACAAGGAGCAAATTACTCTAATACCACTAATCCAGATTATATGAAGAACGAAATGAGATACAAACAAAAATATAGCAGAAACACATAAATATAGTGAAACCCAACTTCTATTAATGAATAAAATAGAAAAATATTATAGAACACATAGTGGCTAGGATGGGGTAGCTTATCTTTGAAGAGAAAGAGATGTTGGATATGCCTCATTCGCAATGAAATTTACATCACACTCCATTACATGCTTGAAGGACCTCCTCCACCTCAATCATATATGAGAGAGTGAGAGGAGAATAATTCCCATGATGCATGTGGGATAAAATGGTCTAAGTTTACAAAATGCCATAGGCATGTAAAAACTAGGACTTCTAGATGATCACCCATCCCAATACTACTCTATCCCATGTGTGCTTAACTGTAGATTTCTATTGGGATTTAGTGCATTAACATTGTAGGAATGTCTATATGATGGTTGTAATTAACAAATGGAGATGGCATTACATTACATACCCCATCAAAAGGGTGGATATAATGCTTTATCAAAACCACAGGCTCCAAAATGGTCATTCATTATAAAAGGTGGATGGCCACTGAGCTCCGCCTGGATCAATCAATGTGCAACCATTGTAGTGAGGGAAAAAAAACTTGAAGCATTGGTGATAGAGTTTAGCATGAATAATTTGTTCATGGAGTGGATGGAGAGATCACATGATATATTTGGGTAGAGAATAATGTGGAGAGTTGGGTGTCAATTGCGGATGATTTTGTACAAGTTGAATTTTGGAAATTTGGGGGTTCCAATAGTCATTTGTGTAGAACTTGGGGTTTATAGTGGGCATTGACATGGAATTTGGGGTTTCCAGTGGCCTTTGGTTGCAGACGGATGAAAATTTTTGGGTAGTGACTTGAGGATAATAGGTTCTTGTGATGTTTCCAAGGATGGAAATGAATTTTAGTGGGGGAGGATGTAAGACCCTCGCTTAAAGTGCCATCAGGCACCTCCACCGCACTAACATAGATGAACATATTGGTTGGAAAATGTGCCTTGGAATGAATCCAAGGGGCACATTTTGGGGTTTCCTTGGCAAGGAATACTCCAGATAATTGTCTTGACCCATTGGCACAACAGGGAAGATAGCCTGTAGAGACCAGTGTGATCATTCAAAAAGATAGAGTGCTCCACATATAGGCTGCATAGACTACTCCCTTGGGCACACATTCCTTAGGAATGAGTTCATTGCTTGCCTTGGGCGCACTTGGCTACAAACAAGATTCATAGACGGATGGATGACCTTGATGTGCTTGAGATGACTTGGAAGACGAGGCGACCTAGACATGGATGAACTAGGCTCGAGATGTCTTGGATGCAGATCTGGTGCAATTGAGACGTTTGGTGGCACAAGTCAACTTGAGGTGACTTGGGTCCACTCTCCTATGACATGACTTGCTAAGTGATGGGAAAGGCACATATAAGTATGGAGATGCTTCATGGAGCTAAGGCATTTATTAATCAATCAATCAAGAATCAATCACTAAGAAGGGGCAAGGCAACCAATTTTGTGGTTGTGCCAAGAAGGGGTGCAATGGGGCAACTTGTATTGTCTTTGTTAGTCCACGAATGGAATAGGGCTATGGAGGTAGACCTACGAAAGTTCTTGGGTTTGTTTGTACAAGGTCATAGGGTAGTTCTGGGAATAAGACTAATTTTCCTTGGTTACTTTATATTGTTGTAATTGGGTTGCATGCAGATTCACACCCTTCTCATTGCATTTGTATTGTATCATATGCAACATTATTTTATATAGAATAAAAGGGTGTTAGGCACTAGCTTGGTGTCGTCCAACCTCATATATTGTGTGTAACTTGTGCGGATGATCTATGTGTTGCATGTTCATGTTCTTTTCATACTTGTAATTTGGCGAAGGGAAGTATTGTCGTGGAGCATTTAAGGCCACGATTGAACGAGTTCCTAGTATACTTGTTGGATAGCTTAAGTTGAGTATGACTTGGTGTATCTAAATTGCTATAGCTCAAGGCGAAGTTATGGAAAGACCTTGAGTGAAGAGGCATAGTTTGGTTGTAGTAGGCATGATGTGGTCAAACCATTGTCACTGAGGTAGGGAAGTGTCGCACGATTGCAAGTGCTGGAATGAATTGGGTGCATCAAGTCGAAGCGAAGAATTTCGGGCGTACTGCAGTTTTGTGACAAAAGGGTTCCATCTTATCAATCCCATCATCAGGTGGTCAATCAATGACAACATTAAGCAAGCATTGACATGGGAAATTATAAAAAAAGTGTGGCGTTGAGATGATGGTGACATGAATTTCAAGGAAATATAAACATGTGTTTTATAAAACAAGAGGTTTTGTGGTAAGAAGTTTTAAGAGAACGACCAAGTTTTCAGAAAAACCTATCTTTACATACATGCATGGACATCTTTATCTTGATTGTAGCTTTAGGGCATCTAATGAGCATGGATAAAAGTCAACAACTGACTTTGCTCCATGCCCATTGAATGCCCCGAATTTGCAATCGAGATAAGCATTACATGCCTTTAGCATAATAAGTATAAATTCATATTAATCTTAGAATTATTAAAGTTGATAAAAGATTTAAATTTCTAAAAGTGTAAATGTTTTAATTATTTAAAATAGATTTATATGGTTGTAATCTCACACAATTTACTATTGAAATATCCATACCTACAATACTGATTATTGTTAAGATATTTATATTTACATTATTTTATATTTATAATATTTTTGCTTCTAGATATTGTTTTTCTACTTCTATGTAAATTTGTGTTAATTTTTTTTAAGATACTAGTTTTTATATTAAGTTTATGTGTGTGCATATATGTATGTATGTTTTATATATGTATGCATATTTTTTGAAGTAGGAAAAAACCTACAATCCTCATGGCTACTAACTTAGTTTCTCTTGATACAATCTTAAGAACTTGACATGCAACGATATCATTATGTGTAGACAAAACTTACCACTTGAAATAACCTATCTTTTGGTGGTAGATTTCCACACATGTCAAATGCCTCTGGGTCTTGGACTATTAATCTATTTCCTTACATATAAGGAAGATGATCTCTTAGCCAATTAGAAGCATTTTTAGGTCATACTCTAGGAGTAAAAAAACGATTTAACCCTAAATAGTACCCTAAAAAAAGTCAATATCCCTTATACTCATCTTTATAATAACATATAACCTTAGTCTCATATATGAGACAAAA
>JASDQU010291614.1:14469-24537 GCA_032191745.1 Picea mariana | reverse complement strand
GTTTGATAGAGGAGTTTAAGGGGTTTGATGTTGCAGTAGTAGATGGCCACACAATGGAGTGTATGGATAGAGTCCCGGACTTGGAGGTAAAGCTAGGTAACTAGAACGTGAGAGACACATTTTATGTAGTTGACCTATCTGATACCGATGCAGTGTTGGGAGTCCAGGGGTTGATCACCTTGGGAAAGATCATGACCAACTACCAAAACCTTGAGATGGGATTCAGAGGCAGTGAGGGGAAGAGGATTTTGTTGAGGGGCATGTCAATAGGGGAACCCAAGAAAGTGTTAACCAAGAGGATGGAGAGGATATTCAGGCATGGGGAGGTAGCTTATGCAACATAGTGCTTGATCACCACATGGAGGGATTCAAATGGTTAACAAGAATATCAAACATAGATCAAGACTTTGTTGGGGTGGCATTAAGAGGTTTTTGGTTTGATTCCACCAAGGAGACCACCAGGCAGGGGGTTTGAGCACACCATTGATTTGGAGGAGGGTGCTAAACCCATGATTACAACACCTTATTGTCATCCTCATAGGTTCAAGGATGAGATAGAGAAAGAAATCAAGTAMTTTCTAACGATGGGACACATTAAACCCAATAGTATCCCATTCGCTTATTCAGTTGTCTTAGTCYTGAAGAAGGATGGTACCATGAGTATGTGTATTGATTATCGRGCTTTGAACAAGAAAACCATAAAAAACCAGTATCCTATCCCATGCATTGATGAGTTGATGGATGAGCTGCATGGGGCAGTTTTCTTCTCCAAGATTGATATACGCTCCGGATATCATCAAATTCACATTCGAGAGCATGACATATAGAAGATGACATTCAGATGCCACTTTGGCCATTTTGAGTTTCTGGTTATTCCATTTGGGCTAACCAATGCTCCAGCTACATTTCATTCTTGCATGAACCATATTTTCAGGGATCACTTGAGGAAATCAATATTGGTGTTCTTCGACGACATCTTGGTCTACAACAAGACATGGCAGGAGCACCTGAGGCACTTGGATGAGGTACTCAACATTATGGAGTCCCAGTCACTATATGCCAAGGAGTCAAAGTGTGAGTTTGGAATGACAAAGTTTCTCTATTTGGGCCACATTATCAACGCATAGGGGGTACAGGTGCACCAGGAGAATATCATGGTCATTTTGGATTGGCCAATGCCCAAGAACATGACAGAGTTGAGGAGTTTCTTTGGGATATGCAACTATTACAAGAGGTTTGTGAGAGGTTTTTTACAGTTGGGAGCACCACTCACCGATATTACCAGATAGGGGGCCTTCATCTAGACCAACGAGTCACATAATAAATTTGATCACATGAAGGAATTCATGGGCACATGCCTAATATTAGCATTGTCGGACTTCACGTTGTTGTTTGTATTGGAGTGTGATGCATCAAGAGAGGGGATCAGAGTAGTGTTAATGCAAGGGAGACACCCTATTGTGTTTGAGAGAAGGAAGCTCAGTTAGCCCAAGAGGCTGTACTCCATTTATGACAAGGAAATGTTGGCAATCATGCATGCCTTGACCAAATTCAAACAGTACTTGGTGGGCAACACATTTGTGGTCAATACAAGCCATAACATCTTGAAGTATTTCCTTGAGCAGATGGATCTCAGTGAGCATTAGCAGAAGCGGGTGACAAAGGTTTAGGCCTTTGATTTTGACATAGAGTATGTCAAGGGTAAGAAGAACATTGTGGCTGGTGCATTAATTAGGAGACCAACAACTTGTTCTTTGATGGAGATTTTAGCAGATTGGAAATCCCACTTGTTAGTGGAATATTCCAAGGACAAGTTCGCTTGTGATATTTTGGATGGGAAGGTACAGGACGACATGTATAGATTCATTGACGATGTCATCTTCTATAAAGACCGAGTCTACCTAGTGCCAAGATCAGGTCTCAGGAAGAATATTTTGGTTGTAGTACATGACTCCCCACTAGCAGGCCATTAGGGGTTTTTCAAAACCTACAGGAAGGTTAGAGAGAGGTTCTCTTGGAAGGGCCTCAAACAGGATGTGATGTGACATATTAGTGTGTGTGTGACTTGTTGACGGAAAAAGTCAGAGAAGACTCTTCCAGTAGGGTTACTTCAGCCACTTCCCATTCCAGAGTAGAAATGGGAAAGCATCTCCATGGACTTCATTACAGACCTACCCAAGGTGCAGGGTAAGGATTGTATCTATGTAGTGGTCGACAGGTTGACCAAGTTTGCACACTTCTATGCAATTTTGACATATTACAACACAGTACTGATGGTCGAGCCTTTCTTTAGAGAGGTCTTCATACTTCATGGGTTTCCATAGAACATCATTAGTGACAGGGACAATCGGTTTATCGACACATTTTGGAGGGAATTATTCATATTGGTGGGGATAGAGTTGGAACCCAACACCAATTAACACCCTCAGACTGATGGGAATAAACAGATAGTAAACAAGTGGATTGATGGATACTTGAGGAACTATGTGAGCGAATAACAAAGCGCATGGGTGAGTTGGATACATCTAGGAGAGAATGGATACAACACCACCTTCCACATTTCCATCGACATGACCCCCTTATGAGAATTATACGGGTATGATGCTCCCACTTTGAATGCCTTGGTTTTTGGAGATAGTCGGGCTCCCAAAGCCAAAGAGTGGATCATAGAGAGTTGGGAGATTCTCAAGGTACTCAAAGAGAATCTGCAAACAACACATAATCGACAAAAGATGAGTGCAGAAAGACACAGGACAGAGCGTAGATTTGAGGTTGGGGATTTGGTATTCTTGAGGCTACAACCTTACAGGAAGTCATCTCTGAAGAAGATTGGGGTGGAAAAGCTCAAGCCCATGTTCTATGGGCCTTACATGATCACACGTAGGGTAGGAAAAGTTTCCTACTAACTAGAGCTACCAGAGTGGATCTAAATTCATAATGTGTTCCACATTTCTTGTCTCACAAAGAAGTGGGGCAATTCATCATCACTTCAGAGGAGATTCCACCTTTGGATGAGGAGGGGAAGTTGGAGTTGGTCCCTGAGGAGGTTTTAGAGTTCTGAGAGTGAAGGTTGAGGAGAAGGGTCATCAGGGAGTGCTTGGTCAAGTGGAGAGGACTTCCAATAGAGGATGCTACTTGGGAGGGTGAACATATTTTGCAGCACCCTGGATTGGCATTGCTTGAGGACAAGCAATCTCGGGAAGGGAGGAATGTAATGTCCCTTTCTGATTAGGAGCTCCAGAGAGGAGGTCTAAGTAGTCTAAACATCCTCGTTAGACTATAGCCAGGGAGGAACAGGGGAATACAAGGTCATTTAATGTCATTTCACTAGAGAATGTTATAATTTGAAAGTGACATAAGGTGAAAAGTGGGTAAGTGCGCCCCTTAAGTGATTTGAGCTAAAAATAGAAGGGAACATAAGTCAACAGGGATTTGGGTTTTGGAGCAGTATATGAGGAGGTAAATTGACCCAATTCCTCATTATGAATATTTTATGATTTGAGAGTGAGCTTTGAGGCGACTTCACAGGTTCAGGAGAATCTATGAATTTGTGNACTAGAGAATGTTATAATTTGAAAGTGACATAAGGTGAAAAGTGGGTAAGTGCGCCCCTTAAGTGATTTGAGCTAAAAATAGAAGGGAACATAAGTCAACAGGGAATTGGGTTTTGGAGCAGTATATGAGGAGGTAAATTGACCCAATTCCTCATTATGAATAGTTTATGATTTGAGAGTGAGCTTTGAGGCGACTTCACAGGTTCAGGAGAATCTATGAATTTGTGGATTCTAAGAGGAATACACCTAGTGGTTGATTTCGGTGTTAAGAGACACACCCTAGTCACAGGGGAGATCACATAGATATTCCATCAGTCTTTAGCAGTAGTTACATAGTTTTCAACAGTAGGGGTGCACTTCTAAGAGGGAGGGTGCATCTTCTGAGGGATTAGAGGTTCGACTTGTTCCCACCAGGGAGGATCCAGTGATTTCCCTCCAACCCAGTTGAGAGGAGGGCAAGGCGCATATATTTCCTATTTTCTCATCATATTCCAACGGAGAAATCATCTTGGGCACATTACTCAGCTAGTGAGGGTGAGATAGTTGGGGATGATACATTTGGGGTTCCCGAAAGATCATCATATCAGATCCAGGTAAATCCTTCTGATCCATTTCAGAGGATCCTAGGGTGTTAGTTTGAGACCCTTACAACAAGATTCAGCTGGTGGAATCTCTAGGGCGTAGTTGCCGGCAACAGTTGGGGTGCATTCCCCTAGGGGGATCCATACGAGGTCCGTAAAAATCGTCAGAGGATCAATCTTCAGTTGGTTAGCCACCAAGAGTGTGCATGAGGTCAGGGCACATTGTTTGAGACAATTTCCAGGTAGATCCAAGGAGTTTAGCCACCAGGGATAACTTTCCAGTCTTGCAGCAGTTATCGCATGAGTTGTCGTAGCATGCAATAGATCCTACAACTCATTCATTGATCCAAAAAAATTATTTTATTATCGGGTATCATTGTTTTAGTTTTCTTATTGTATTTTGGCTAATATCCTTTTGTCTATGATCTAGCCGAGAGACTTATTTTACTTAACCACATGTTGCATTGTAACCAATCATTTTCATAATACATTGTTGTAGTTGTTCTGTGTCTTTATCTTTTGTGTACTTCCTTATATACTGTTAAACAACTGTAATCACATGCAAAATCACCACGCATGTTAAAACCAAACACTATAGGCATCCAAAATCCCAAAGTGTATCAGTTCTGACAGTACATAATTATCAGTAGAGGCACATATTCCAATATGTAGAATTAAGGATATTACATTTATGGGCCCATGGTATTTGATATGATAAAACCTATTTAAAGGATTTAATAACTCCATTGTAATATTCCTCAAGTGGCCTRGTKTTTTTCCAACTTGGATAAGGTCAATAAAGWTATATATCTKGGGTGTTGGTTTTCCCAGTCAAGGGTTTCTAGGGTAAATTTTGGCTCTTTGTGTTATTATGTGTTTGTTGTGTTATTTCTCTGTGTATCTAGTTGTGCTAAATAAATAGAGGAAATTTCTTGCGATGAGATGACTAATCCTTTTGTCTTTCATGAACATTCCAAATAATTCTCTTTCAAAATCAATCCCTTCTGTATATTTTCACAAAAATACAAAGACATCCTCAAATCCCAATAGGGATATAAATAAATAACATAAACTTATAACAACTTGATTCTAACTGACATCAAGTAATCAATCCACAAATAATTAAATTAAAAGTAAATTATTATAATGTTGCACAATGATTTGGGAGGGGGCAAGAGAGATCTTCATATGTTTATCAAATGAAAACAACAATAAGATAATATAACTAATTATCGTTGTTGACAGAGTTATCACCCAAGTCTAAGTTCCTCTAGCATGGACCACTTATCAGTTTCAACTTCTATTGTAAGTCTTAGTTTTACAACAAATGGGAAACTCAAGAAGAGTTCAGGTGCAACTCAAAACTAGACCATGCAATTAGAACAAGGAAGTCCTAATTGTGAAGAAACTATAAAAACTCTAGGCAGATCCTCCAAACAATTCATCCAACATATATGTGCTCTAACTAGTCATTGCCCATTATCCCAACATAAGACTCTAATTTACAACGTGAGGAACTAGTTTTGGTCATTGGAGATGGATATCAAGGTTGGAAAAGTGTAAGGCCTCTGTGATCTCCACTTATGTGTGCATATTTTGTGAATTTATGATTTTTTGGGCCATTTTGGAGGTGCTCATAGGTTGCATGAAGGAAAATAGTGAGCAACATAAGAGTTGTCTAAAGGAAGGTCATGTGTATGGGCCCAAAAATATATTAAGGATCTAGAGAAATGATGGAATTATTATGGATAAATGACCAACAAATAATTAATGGTCAAGGGTGAATTATAACTATAAAATCTAGGGTTGGGGAGAGGGTGTAGTGTCAATAATTTGAGGAAGGAGAGCTTTGTCTTGAAGAATTATCATGTTGGGATGTGACATCTTGTTTAAGGGTAGTGCATTTTTTAGAGGTAGAAACTTGGATAGTGGAATATTGTGATCTTTTTTTGGTAAAAGAAGAGTTCTTCATTAAAGGATGTGACATTCATCTATGTTATGAGTGTTTTTTTTATGATACTTGCACCATTTATCTAAACTAGGACAAGGGTTAGCGCCTAAATATTTGTGATTAGTTGCATGAGTACTTGTCTCAAGAGAGGGAGTCTCACATTCCTCACAACACTTGGATGGAGGTATACAAGGCTCCAAGGTAGGGACACTTTGAGGTAAGGCAGGAGGTTCAACATGGGGATATTGTTTAGGAAGGAAAGGCTTCCCAAGAGAGTCTTCAAGTTTAAATAATTCTCTAAAGATTCTCTCTTCAAGTTAATTCATGTAAGGAATGATTTCATCACACATCCTACATGAGGTAGGAGGTTACATCTTTACATTGTTAGGAGGAAAGAGACAAGTTGTGTGATAAAATTGGTTAGGAACAATGAAAGGTGTCACATTCAAAGGAAGTGGTGAGTATCCTCCATGGTTAACTTGGTTTACATAGTTTGGTTTTGGTCCTTCTATAATGCGAGGGTACATCAGAATTGTTGTATGATTACTTAGATGACTATCAGGAGGTATGATAAGAATACTCATCTAAGTGAGATGGATAAGTTATACATGTCTGACCCTAAGATGCATGGAACTAGGGAAAACAGATCTAGAAGGAGGATAATAAGATGAGTCCATAGTCCAATTAGGAACAACAAAATAAATAAAATAGAGAAGGGAGTTAAGAACCTTTACTCATGAGAGGGAACGGATAAGGGGAAATTCATAGTGAAGTTGCCAAAATGTAGTGGACATAAGGATTTATTCTATCCCATGCATCATGAGGTCATGGATAGAAGACACCCAAATACATACACACTACTAAGAGGAGGGAAGAGGAGAGTGGAGTTGTCACTTGGTTTTAGGGCTAAACCAAGAAACCCTAGAGTAAGACAAGAGAGGATCAAAAGAGGAAGGAATTCCACTAGATTAATTAGGATCTTATTTATGTTAATCTATGGATATATATTATTGGGGTACTTTTCTTAGGTTTCAAATTGGGTTTTAGCAACCAATTAGATAAGGAAATCTAGATTACCAACTCGAGTTAACTAACCAACAATTCCTTTACTAAGATAGAAACCATATTGTTGGAAATAGAAAGAGAATAATGGAAAGAAATAACATGAAATTCATCGTCGTAGGTGATGAAGTTTTTTTGGATAAAGAGGACAATTGTGACAAGTATCTAAAAGTGATCTGCGTCTGGGAAGATGCTACACACACAACTCCAATTTCCTACAAGATAAGACTTGACACGATCTCCAATGAATATATATATATATATATATATATATATAATCAATCAAACATTAGACCTACTTTTATAAAAATACACTCTAGTGCCCTCAAGAGGAATGATACCTCCCTTGAGGTTTTATAGTTGAAATAACCAAGGTATGAGTGGAACAAAGCTAATGAAGATGCCATTGGTTGAATCAATTAAACTTGTAAGGTTGGAGCCAAGATAGCTACAATAGATTCATATAGAGGTGTTGGAGAGGACAATTGCAAGAATTCCTAAGGCATGAGAGAGGTGAAAGGGGATAGATCGCTAATATGAGTGTGTATCAATAATTAGGGTTTTGAAATTTAAAATAGATTGAATGTGTTTAAGAGATGTTAAAAAGAGGAATTGAATGATATAGATAGGAAATGGAATGAATTAAAGGTGTAGTTGTATGTCAAGTTAGTTGTTGGAGGCATGAGTCATATGAAACCATCATATAGCACATGTTGACTTGGTGCTACAATTTTCGTCAGATGGTGTCATGGGTTTTTAGGCCCAAAAAAACTCTATATTAAATGTGTCATGAATTCTCAAACACGATATCCCTAAGGAAACCCATGTACACTTAATTCCAATAGATAAGGTAGGGTTAATGGGGTTTTACTTAATTTGACCCCATAAATGAAAAAAATCCAAATGGATTTGGGCTACCATGGATCCGAAATGAGGCATTATAGGTGACCATGGACCCAACTAGGTGTTTGTACTCAAAACTAGACCCATGAATTTAGAAAATGATCCATGTGGGGGTCTTGAGGGTAAAAAATATCCATACTAGCGATCAAGGTCTAGAGATTAGGGGGGAGAAAGCACCTAATGATCCCACCTAAGTGCTATATGTCCCAGAGAGGTCCTTCATCTAGGATAAGGTGAGGGGAAATCCAGAAAAATGTTCCATCACATTATAACAATTTTTTAGATGTATTGTATCATAGTTGGGTAGGTCACATATGAATGTAGCACATGAGTGAATAACACAATGCAACTCCTTGTGGGTAGGAGAATGTGAGTACCCAAGTGTGAATTTCATATGATACGGGGATTTCCAGACATAACCATATTGCATCCTCAGTAGGAAAGTCACATTGTTTCAAAGAAGAGACATCAAATGGCTAAAGTTCCAACTGGCACATTGTAGTCCTAATTAGGTGACATGGGAATTAGAGGATGCTATGATAGAGTCATAGAAATTTTTGTTTTGATCTTCACATTTCACCAAGATTGTGCTAATCTAGGGGGAGGCTAATGTAGTACCCTTATTTTCACCCCTAGATTACACATGATGAATTGTGTACATTTTGTTTATTAAAAAGTTGGCTAGAAGCCTAGAAATATGTGGTTTTATTTTTAAGCATGTCACGATACACTAACAATTCACCTAGAAAATAACCATTCCCATGGTGTATTGGTTAAACACAAGTATATTGTGATTATAATATTAAAACCACAAAAGACTACAAGTGAGCATATGGGGATATAAGTCTAAGAGAGGGGAAATAAGGGTACTAAGGAGAAATAATATATTTTATTGTTATCTTGACCTTATCTTAAGTTCTCCAACCTCTTATGAAATATTAATTTTTTACTAGCCTTGGGATGTTAATGTCCAAGTGAATGATATGTGATCTTCTTGAGAAGTCATGTGGTTGTAATTTTTGTGGGAGTATATTAGCGATGTTTTTGAGCCATGAAAGGGGAATTTGCTCATTATTATTGTTCATTCATCATTCATTGAGTTGAGTTCCCATCCTTCTGTTCATATTTCCGATAACTTTAAGATACTAGAGAAACTCTCATACTTAGAGTAAGTAATGACTAAATTACTTGTGACTTCCTTTTTGAAGACCAACAATTAAAAAATCTAGTGGGAGTTTGTGAATAAATATAAAGGATATAAGAATCCATATCTAAAAACCTATTCTTATCCTTGAGGTGATAATTCTATAGGACATCCATAGAAACCAACATAAGAGATTCTCGTAGCTACACTAGAACACTAAAGGGAAAATGGATAGCGTGTTAATCCCTAGATATTGAGTTATTACATTTCTATTGTTACATTAGTGTTGTCCTTATTGGTCATCTAGGCCTTTTAATAAGTGGTTAGACCCTTTAATTGTTAGAATATTTAGACACTTAGGAGTTAGTAAGATATACTTGGTCTATTGTGTCGTTAGGTAAAAGTGTGTTTTCTAGTGTGCTTCTTTAGTATGCATTAGTATGCATTTGTAGTTAGGAAATCCGACGGTCACGATATGTTCCCGACATAGAGTGATCCGATGGTTCATACTCTCCTCGATCTTAACGACCATTGATCCATGGCTTGACACTCGATTGGTCCATGATCTCTATTTAAAGAGCATGGAGGGTCATTTGCCGATGATCGATTGTGAGAAACTCTCTTGTAAAATATCTATGTAATCTTTTTCTTTGCATTAATAAACTGCTCCAAGTGGTTGCGTTGGTTGGGGCCGTAGATGTTTCCCTGTAGGGGTTTTACCATGTGAAAACATCGGTGTGTTGATCTTTGATCTGGTTATGTGAGTGGTTACTGAAGGTGTTCATCCTCTGTTGGAATACCTGTGTTGTCGAACATGGTATCAGAGCCTATTTGAAGACCTGCTTCTGTTGAAGATCGAGATCGTGAAGCCGA
>JASDQU010291611.1:0-10241 GCA_032191745.1 Picea mariana | reverse complement strand
ATCATCTACAAGTATTCAAACCGTAGAAATTCTCAAGTAAAGATATTCCAAAACTTTTAGGTGAAGGATCTGCTGCAACATAATGCAAAAATTTTGCAAGCCTTACCATCTGTACAACACTGCTCACAACAATTAGTAAGTAATTATACTAGCATAATATAACTTCACGAATGCATGCCATACCTGTTGCGCTTGTTGTGGCAGCGACTGCAACAAGGGCGCCATGTTTACCGACAAAAGGTTGGTGCAATGACCGCATCGAACTGTAACAATCTTGTATAAGTTGTTGCATGGAACGTTTACCTGCAGTGATGACGCCCGTTAGACTCCATTAACGACTCATTCTTCTTCATCATTTTCAGTATTCACAAAGCATACAAATTGATAACAGTTTCGACTTAATTTGAGCCCTTTTTCAATCAAATTGTCAGATTAGACATAAGTATATTCAAATGCATTCTCTCTACGGAAAGAAATAACGAATCTCTCCAGAGTCTCGCCAAATCTTAACACCCGCTAGAAATCCTTCAACATCATTTATTGACTCTTAATCTTGAAATCTTTAAGATTTCAAGATTTTTGTCACTAATTCACATTGTAAGTTCGAAAGCAAGCATTCATCACTCGTGACATAACCATTGTATTTTATTTAGGCTGGAAAAAAAAATCAAGAATAAGATTAAAAAACAATGATAAGGATCGAATGACTAATTTATGCGGTGATGTGGTGATTGTTTTTAACTCTGAACCTTGGTATCAACATGAAAATCATTATATGGCATAGAGGAGACATCACAACCTATGTTGCATGTATAAATGTCTTTATTAGCATACATAAGCTTAGATCTAATTTATAGAATAGATAGGCATATGGAATAGTTGCTTCTTATTTAAAGGTGTTTTTATAGTCATTCTAACATAGTTGTTGTTTACATATTCATTTATAGGGAATTGAGAAAATGGTGGAAAATAAACATGAATGGGATGTAGTTATCAAACGCATGAAACACGTATTTTATTGTTTGGTTGGTGATTGTGTCAATATGACCAGATCAAAACTATCTGTCTTTGATCACCATCGTGCGATCAAACACAATCTCCCTCCAATTCCCCCACGCCCAAGAGGTCGAGTAAAACATGAAAATGTTAAACGTGCAACGAAATCACCAAGTAAGGTTAAAAGACAAAATGAAAAAATTCAATATGATGTAGATGCAAGGTATATAAAATATTTGTGAATGAATAAATTATTTCCGCTGTAAGTATTTATTGACATTTGTAATTGTGTGTTTTTTTAATAATATAAATTAATTATTATTCACTAAATTCATTAACTCATTTTGGCAGTCAGTTGCTACGTTTGATCAACTCAATGATGATTCAAAAAAAAAAAAAATTCATGAAAAAATGAATTGTTGGGATCAAAATTTACCTCGTAGACGTATGGACATAGCTAAACGCATAGATATTGATTTACAACAAAAAGAAAGAACAGGGCTTTCTAATGATGTAGGGGAAGAAGAGTTGGATGAGCATACTCATATATTAAACTCTCAGGAAACTAGTAATAACAATGAGTACAGAGTTGAGTCAATTTTTTTTGCATGCATTGTTTTCAAGACATTTGAACATTATATGGTATTTATTTTTATTATCAATTGTATACTAATTCTCCTTTGTTATTGATATGCCTAGTCTGATCACAAAATTCCCCAGAGAGATCACTGCATAGTTTTGATGCTAAATATAGTTCAACTAACTTGGATATCCAATGAGCATCGATTTGTCAACCATTACAACGCTCACCTAGATTTCAAGGGATTTTCAGGAAAGTAAGTTTTGCTTTAATACAACCTATTTCATAAAAACACTAAAATCAATATTCTTTTTTTTTTGTGTGTGTGTGATTTGTGATTGGTTATATAGATTTTCTTTTTTTTAATCTATACATTAATGTGCATTTATGGTGCAGGTGTTTTTTTTCGGAACCATTACAATCATTACAAACCCCAAAAGATGGTCAAAATATTGAAAAGAATGTAAACGAAACAAACCAAATGTTACAACCATATTTACATTCAATGTGGCAATGCAAAGTAAGTTTTCATGTATTTATACTTTTATATAATCATTAACAAAATTTTACATTTAATTATGTTTGAGTTGCATACTTATATCTTCTTTTAATTTTATGTTTAGAATAAAACATATACAACTCCAAAATCCCCTTTGCACAGAAATGATGGTAGGAGTGCAACACCTTTTTTTGAAATCCACCATAAACCACATTATCTTCAACCAGTGCAACATTCACCTCCATTGGAAGAAAAATTAGGAGAGGTAAGTTCTATACCCTATACTCATGTTTTTATTATAGCAATATCAATTTGGATATTTATTAATAATGTTGTAACTTTTATAGGAGACAAAAAAGGTGAATGATTATGCCATGGTTAAGAGGACAAGAATCACACCAAAGGACTTGAAAGCATGTGGGTTCAAGTCTCACAAACAATACATAGAGCATATATGTTCAACTAGTATTGCTCTCACAAAACCCACTAGGCTGGCTACTCTGAAGTCTAAACAATGCACCAAGTTTAAGTAACTTGGGCTACAAATTTAGAGATTTGATAAGTCTTTTTGTATAAATAAGTGATACTGACAAAGACATGAACATATTTAAGCCTACAAGAAAATGATTTTTATATAATTTCAATAAATGAACTTTCTAGTACATTGTTTTATGTTTTTAATCTCAATTTTGTTTTGGCACTTAAAAGCACAAAATAAAAATTGGTTTTATGGAAGTTAGTTTTATTTAAATATACAAAGTTTTGCAATCTAGCTTCTTCAATATAGAGATGAGTTTCATTTTTTACACATTTTATATTCCCTTCTTTATATATTCTAGTTTCTACAAGAAATTAATATATCTTTGTTACTAATTGTGCAATATTATAATATAAAGAACTTATATTCTAAATATACAAGTTTAAACATTAATGTTTCAAGATTATGGAAAACTCAATGAATAGAAACATAGTCTTTTATTTGTGCATGTAATCCAATTTTAATTAATTTTTTTATAAAACATAATATAATAAAGAAAATATTTCACAATGGAAAAAAAAAGCTAGAGGATTATCTAAAGATTAAAACACTTTGGTTTTGTATGGATTGCTACAACACATAAAATTTAACATTTCTTCCAAACATATAAAGAAAAAATCAATAAAATTTTAGAAAATTATAAAGAAGGACCACAACAAAACCATAATAAAGAAATAATGAATGCATTCAAACCATAAACTTAACTTATAATCAATACCAATTATCTCAAAGGAATAAGGCTTATCAAAACCTCTAATATTATGATAAAAAAGTAGTGAAGGATAATAGTTTTTATATTTCAAAAGATAGTAATAAATATTTATAAATAATAATAATATAATCAAACACGCAAGCAAAGGGATAAGGCTTATCTTTTATTCAAAGTAAGCAAAAACAAATTAATGGAATTTGATAAATTTTAAATAAATGAATCATGACTACTGTGAATTCTTAAAACCATGACAACTTTAAATTCAACCTCTAAAATTATGATAAAAATGTAGTGAAGATTAATAGTTTTTGTATTTAAAAAGATATTAATAAATATCTATAAATAATAATAATATAATCAAACAAACAAGGAAAGGGATAAGGCTTATCTTTTAGTCAAAGCAAGGAAAGGAAAATTAATGGGATTTGATAAATTTTAAATAAATGAATCATGACTATGTGAATTCTTAAAACCATGACAACTTTAAATTCCAACCTCTAAAATTATGAAAAAAATTTAGTCAAAGCTAATAGTTTTTATATTTAAAAAAATATTTATAAATAATAATAATACAATCAAACATATAATTTCTTGGGAAGAAACAAAAATATACATTTATGGACGACAACTTCCTTAAATGCTTGTATATGGAAGCACGCATATATAAAAGATGCATTTGGATTACAGTAAACTTCTTCTGTATATGGACCTTCTGTATATGCGTCGTTCTTATATGCACCTTCTGTATATGCACGCTTTCATAAATTTGGATTACTGTAAATTTATTTTGTATATGCATCGCCCATATATGCACCTTCCGTATATGCGCGCTTTCATATATGTGCATATACGGACGATCCATATACGGAAGTTGGCCACTTCCATAATGGCATCTTCTATATATGAGCGCTTCCGTATATGCGCATATATTGATGACACATATAAATGCGCATATAAATGTCCATATATGGACGACAACTTCCTTAAATCATCATATATGAAAACAAACATATACGGAAGATGCATTTGGATTACAGTAATTTTCTTTTGTATATGGACCTTCCGTATATGCGTCGTTCGTATATGCACCTTCCGTATATGTGCACTTTCGTAAATTTTTATTACCATAAATTTCTTCTGTATATGCACCTTCCATATATGCCTCGTCCGTATATGCACCTTTCGTATATGCATCGTCCGTATATGCACCTTCCAAATATGCACAGTTCTATATAATATGGACGATGCATATAAGGAAGTTCCATAATGGCTTCTTCCGTATATTTGCATATACGGATGACGCATATAAATGAGTGTATAAATGTGCATATACAGACGAAAACTTCCCTAAATCTTCATATATGAAAGCACACATGTATGGAAGATGCATTTAGATTACCGTAAATTTCTTATGTATATGCACCTTCTGTATATGCGTCATCCGTGTATGCACCTTTTGTATATGCACGCATTCGTATATGTGTATATACAGATGACGCATATACAGAAGTTGGCTACTTCTATAATGACCTATTTCGTATATGCATGCTTTCGTATATGCGCATATATGGATGATCCATATAAATACGCGTATAAATGTGCATATACAGACGACAACTTCCTTAAATCCTCATATATGAAAGCACACATATACGGAAGATGCATTTGGATTACAGTAAATTTCTTCTGTATATGGACCTTCTGTATATGGACCTTCTGTATATGCGACGTTCGTATATGCACCTTCCGTATATGCACGCTTTCATAAATTTAGATTACCGTAAATTTCTTCTATATATGCACCTTTCGTATATGCACCTCCGTATATGCATGCTTCCGTATATGCGCATATAAGGATGACGCATATAAATACACGTATAAATGTGCATATAAGGATGACAACTTCCTCAAATCCTCATATATGAAAGAACACATATACGGAAGATGCATTTGGATTACCATAAATTTCTTCTGTATATGGAGCTTCCGTATATGCGTCATCCGTACATGCACCTTCCGTATATGCGCATTTTTTTATATGTGCATATACGGACGATGAATGTACGGAAGTTGGCCACTTCCATAATGGTGTCTTCCGTATATGTGCGCTTCCATATATGCACATATACGGATGACGCATATAAATACGTGTATAAATGTGCATATACTAACGACAACTTCCTTAAATCATCATATATGAAAGCACACATATACGGAAGATGCATTTGGATTACAGTAAATTTCTTCTATATATGGACCTTCCGTATATGTGTCATTCGTATATGCACCTTCTGTATATGCGCGCTTTCGTAAATTTGGATTACCATAAATTTCTTCTGTATATGCACCTTCCGTATATGCGTCGTCCATATATGCACCTTCTGTATATGAGTGCTTTCGTATATGTCCATATACGGATGATGCATATAAATACGTATGTGCATATACGAATGACAACTTCCTTAAATACTCATATATGAAAGCACACATATATGGAAGATGCATTTGGATTACAGTAAATTTCTTTTGTATATGGACCTTTTGTATATGCATCGTTCATATATGCACCTTCCGTATATGCGCACTTTCATAAATTTGGATTACCGTAAATTTCCTCTATATATGCACCTTCCGTATATGCATCATACGTATATGCACCTTTTGTATATTTTTGCTTCCATATATGCACATATACGGATGACGCATATAAATACGTGTATAAATGTACATATACGGATGACAACTTCCTTAAATACTCATATATGAAAGCACACATATACGGAAGATGCATTTGGATTACAGTAAATTTCTTTTGTATATGGACCTTTCGTATATCCGTTGTTCGTATATGCGCACTTTCGTAAATTTGGATTACCGTAAATTTGTTCTGTATATGCACCTTTCGTATATGTGTCATTCGTATATGCGCACTTCCATATATGTGCATATACGGATGACGCATATAAATATGCGTATAAATGTGCATATACGAACAACAAATTCCTTAAATCCTCATATATGAAAGAACACATATACGGAAGATGCATTTCGATTACAATAAATTTCTTTTGTTTATGGACCTTCTGTATATGCGTTGTTTGTATATGCATCTTCCGTATATGTGTGCTCTCTTAAATTTGGATTACCGTAAATTTCTTTTGTATATGCACCTTTTGTATATGCGTGCTTCTGTATATGTGCATATACGGATGATGCATATATGAAAATTGGCCACTTCCATAATGGCATCTTTTGTATATGCGCGCTTCCGTATATGCACATATATGGATGACGCATATAAATGATGTGCGTATAAATGTGCATATATGGACGACAACTTCCTTAAATCCTCATATATTTAAGCACACATATACAGAAGATGCATTTGTATTAACGTAAATTTCTTCTGTATATGCACCTTCCGTATATGCATCGTCCGTATATGCACCTTCTGTATATGTGTGCCTCCGTATATGTGCGTATACGGGGGATGCATATACAAATGACAACTTCGTTAAATCCTCATATATGAAAGCACACATATACAAAAGATGCATTTGGATTACAATAAAAATATTTTGTATATGGACCTTCTGTATATGCGTCATTCGTATATGCACCTTCTGTATATTTACGCTTTCGTAAATTTGGATTACCGTAAATTTCTTTTGTATATGCACCTTCCGTATATGCGTTGTCCATATATGCACCTTTTGTATATGCGTGCTTCCGTATATGCGCATATACGGATGATGCATATAAATACGCGTATAAATGTGCATATATGGACGACAACTTCCTTAAATTCTCATATATGAAAGAACACATATACGAAAGATGCATTTGGATTACAGTAAATTTCTTCTGTATATGGAACTTCCATATATGTGTCGTTCGTATATGCACCTTCTATATATGTGTGCTTCCGTATATGTGCATATATGGACGATGCATATACGGAAGTTGTCCACTTCCATAATGGCATCTTCTGTATATGCGCTCTTACATATATGCGCATATATGGATGACGCATATAAATGATGCACGTATAAATGTGCATATACGGATGACAAATTCCTTAAATCCTCATATATGAAATCACACACAGACGAAAGTTGCATTTGGATTACCGTAAATTTCTTCTATATATGCAACTTTCGTATATGCGTCATCTGTATATGCACCTTCTGTACATGAACGCTTCCATATATGTGCATATACGGATGATGCATATATGAAATATGGCCACTTCCATAATGACATATTCCATATATGCACGCTTCTGTATATGCGCATATATGGATGAGGCATATAAATACGTGTATAAATGTGCATACACGGACGACAACTTCGTTAAATCCTCATATATGAAAGCACACATATACGAAAGATGCATTTGGATTACAGTAAATTTCTTCTGTATACGCACCTTCTGTATATGCATTGTCCATATATGCACCTTGCGTATATGTGTGCTTCTGTATATGTGCATATACGGACAATGCATATACAGAAGTTGGCCACTTTCATAATGGCATATATATACCGGTATATATACCAAGTATATATATCAGTATATATACTAGTATTTATATTCCGAGACCTACCAGTTATTCAATCTCAACGTCTTTGAATACCTCAATGATTCCACCTTTGGACTCTACGGTTCCATTCCTTTCATGTTGTCTCATAGCAAGGAATAAACAAATGGTTTTTTTTGGTTGAATGTTGTCGAAATGCAAATAGATTTGCTGGATGTCGGGTGGGATAAAAACTTTTCTTCTGATTATGATGCAATTGATACCATGTGGATGGCCAAGAGAAGTATCATGGATGGATTTTTTTTCATCGGTCCCAAAGATGTTATGAGGCAATATGCCAACCTTACTGGAACTTTTGCCTTGCCGCAACTTTTTTCTACTGCTTATCACTAGTGTCATTGGAATTACAGAGTTGAGGAAGATGTAGCCACTGTGGATGCCAATTTTAATGAGTTGGATATACCTTATGATGTTCTCTGGCTTGATATTGAGAACATTGATGGGAAGAGATACTTTACATGGGACAACTTTCTCTTTCCGCATCCAGAAGAGATGTAGAATAAGCTCATGGCAAAAGGCCGACATATGGTGACTATTGTTGATCCTCATATTAAGAAGGATGATGATTTTCCGCTGCACATGTAACAGACTCAAAAAGGTTATTATGTTAAGGATGCCCATGGTAAGGACTATGATGGCTAGTGTTGGCCAGGTGCGTCGTCTTATTTGGATATGTTGAATCCAAAAAACAGGTCATAGTGGGCTAACGGGTTTTCTCTAAGCAACTATAAAGGTTCAAAACCATCGTTGTACATATGGAATGATATGAATGAACCCTTTGTATTCAATGGTCCAAAGGTATACTATTGTTCTCACAAACCCCATATTATATAGACCTTGCAAAATTTTATTTACGATACACATTTATGAGCTTTGAAATCTGTAGCTGAATTTCATTGGAAGGATAGAGTGATCAATGTTTGGAATTTTGATTTGTTGTCTGTGTGATGCTTCATTTTATGGTGTAGACAATGATGCCTAGAGATTCTCTTCACTTTGGAGATGTCGAGCACCATGACGTTCATAATTCTTATGGATATTTCTTTCATATGGGTATTGTTGATGGTCTCCTGAAACGAGGAGGTGGGAATGACATGCCGCTTGTTTTATCACGAGCATTTTTTGTTGGGAGCCGGAGGGTGGGTCCAGTTTGGACGGGAGACAATACAACTGATTGAGACCATCTGAGAGTTTTTATTCAAATGTTGTTAACCCTTGGTCTCACTGGAATGGCATTTTCTGGTATATAATTGTTTTTATATATTGCATTAACTAATCCTGCAGCCTTTTATAGAAGGAACCGGATATCTGCTGCAATTTTCCTCTAGGTGCTGATGTTGGTGGTTTTTTTGGAAATCATCAGCCTGAATTACTACTTCGATGGTAACAGTTAGGTGCATATTACCCTTTTTTTAGAGGTCATGCACATCATGACACCAAGAGGAGAGAGCCCTGGCTATTTGGGTAAACTTTATCTACCCTACTCATTTTTGTTGTGTTTCTCATGGCCTGCTACACACCATAACTGTAACACCCTGTTTCCCCCAGTTTGTAAAAATAACTATACTAGCTAAGAACTATGGAAAACTCAAAGATGTGAATGTGTGATTAAGGTCGACGAATGTAAATAATGTTATGAATACATGTTGCAAGACTGTTGGGAGGGGGATGTCCTGAAAAGAGACCACGATGGTTGATGAAAAGTGGTGGAAGGCATCTGGAATGGTGGAATTAACTTCCACCGAAACCAACACTGTATTTGGTCTTCACTGGCTTGAAGATCAAGAGTGACTCGCTGGCCCTAAAATGAATTACTCGCCAGGTTGGTAGGTAAAGAGGCTCCTCATGAGTTAATGAGGGATGGGGGTGAACTACTCATCCGTGGAAGCCTCAGACCTGACCAACATGGGGAAGTTCGTACCACATGCAACCTTGCTAGAAAAGAAAAGGCAGGAAAGAGGTGTGGAAGGGGGGCAGTCGTGACAGAGATCGCAAGAGGGAAGAAATTGGAAGGACTCTGGAAAATACACAGAGTGATTAATAAGCATAGAAGAAGGAGAGTAACCTTTGTTCTCGACTTCTGACGAATAGAGACTCCATCTCATAGACTCGTGGTCTAAGCTCGGGGGTGCCTAGTGGTAAATCCATTCGAAATCGCTGAGCCTACGGTTGGGTGGAAACGATCACCCCTCTCAGCAGTTGCATCAAACCTAGTGTTTTTCTGATAAGTGTTATATCTCGTATCTTGAAATTAGTATTCTGACATGTATGTTCATGGTTTGTGTAATTATGAATGGTTACAGTGTAAGACTGTC
>JASDQU010291608.1:0-14408 GCA_032191745.1 Picea mariana | reverse complement strand
GATTTACGAGAACAAAGCCATCTATACCATACAAATTGATTGGGTTCTAAATATAAAGAAGCAATTCGTACCTTTTGTGTATGTGGAACATTATGTAGATCAAAGAATTGCTCCATCTGAAGTATCCATGTGATAGGGTCCTTGCCATCAAACTTCCTCATATCGATCTTAGGAACGTGGTTGGTCTTCAACCCAAATTTAGAGTTTCTTCATTCTTGATTCAACTTCCTTGTGTCCTCATCATGAATTTCATGGGATACATTTTCACTTTTAGGTGTCCTCTCTATTACAAAATTTTTCAATCCTTCCATGATCTTCTCTTTTAAACCATCCATCTTAGTATTTATTGCCTCCAACTTAGCATCCATCTCTTGTAGTTCATATTTTGTTATTGTCTTCTTTTGTAAATCATTTATGTCCCTACGCATTTCTTCACCTTCATCAAGAGTCCAATTAGGATTTTCTGGAGGCTTATTTGGTGTATAAGTTCCCCTTTTGGGTGGCATGTTGGCCAAGTATCACTTTTGAACCTTGATTTTGAGGTGGTTATTCTAGACAATCTTTTTTTCTGCTATATCTCTAAAGTTTCGACCCTTCTGGGTATAAAACTTTCTTTTTTGTAGTTCTCTGATATTTCTTCTTTGCAATGCCATAGGTCTGATCAAAATTGGATGTGCCAAGTGGAATTTACGGTAACTTCCCCACAACTTGCTAATTTTTGGCCTTTCCAGTAGATCTCACTTGTATAGCGTGCCCTGCACAACATAATTGATATAGAATTCTAAAACTCATACCATAAATACTACAGACGTTCCACTATCCAATGAAACTAGTCTCACTCAATTTGGATACTCTAGGAAGAAGTTATGATTGTTTTACTTGGAACACCTTCTTGAGACTAGTCAATGGGACTAGTCAGATACCCTATCTTCCATATGGTGTATGTACAAATTTAAGATGACCAAGAATATAAAATTTTTACCACAGATACTTTTCTAATTTCTATGAATATCCTCCGAAGTGTAGGGTTTTCTACATTACAAAAAAAAAATTATAGTGAAAATTCCGCAATGACTCAATTTAGGATGATTCCAGAACCCTATCTTTCCTAGGCTATATATCTGGAATTATAAGGCCTCAGGAGTTGACATTTTAACCCAACGTACCTTGATCTATCTACTAAATATCCTCCAATCCATTCCTTCTAAAACATTGTAGAAAAAAAGTTATAGCGCAAATTCCAAGGTGTCTCAGATGTAGCAGCGAAACCCTAAGACCTTGAGCTCTGATACCATATGTTAATAACCAAATATCAATATAGCATAGGAAAACCTCAACATAAGTACTCAATGCCTTGAAAAAGAGAGAAATTAAGATAATAAGCCTCTTCGAGGCGGCAACCTCCTTATGCCCACATAAATGTACAATTACAAGATGATTCAAAATGAAAATGTCTCCTTGGTATATATAAGAGACTAGGAGGTATAATTACAACTAATGGAATAAAGCTGACATAAATAAAATAAAATTAATAATATAATATGCCCCAATTAATGGGTAATGAGCCACTATTTAGGGCTTAACAAAGAAAATAAATTTGATACCAATATGATCTGTAAATTTCTATGGATATTCCACTAGAGAAACTCATGACAACACATCTTATAATATTATGAAATCTTATACTGTGCAAACTAATTTTCCTTAGATCCCAGATTAATTAATTACTAGTGTTGCTTGAATTTATGAAAATATATGAACATGAAGATGAAAGAATAGGAAAAAAAATACAAACCATATACACAATTTAACACAAGACTTATCTTATGGAAAGCAACCTAGCGAGAAGGTGAGGCCTATTCTCTACTCCCATTTCTTCAGTTATGGAAAGAAAGTGCAAAGAAAGAGGAACTCACTATGGAGTTTCCTTTGACATTGTGGCCATAAAAACTACTACAAATTCTCCTATCTCCTCTGTTATTATCTCAAAACACCACTCCTTGGATGCTCTGCTCAACTATGGAACAAGTACAATAAAAAAAAAGGAATCCTTTCTCCTCCTAGCATCCTGATAACTATCTAGGGTTATGGTTTTGAATTCGTCATCCCTCTATTAGTGATTAGGTGTGGAATTTCTAGAATATTCCTGAAATTACACATGTGGTTATCTCCATATGTGTAAGTAATGGGGAATAACGTGGCTTTCTCTCATACCATGTTGTTAAAAAAGGTAGGTCAACTTGCAGGAGGTATAAGTTTTGCATACGAGCTCTGATTGATGCATTTTACACACCATTGGAAAAGTATCTGAGTGTATAACATTTTTTAGGGTGCGTGCATGATTTTTGGACACTGTAACCACAAAAAATTTGATTTAATTTCTCAAAATGGATTTGGAAGGTTTCAGACCCCAATTTTCCAAACTAGGACCTGCCACTGATATGACCCTGCAAGTCGACTTCTCAAATATTTTCCACCTAGAATGTGCCAAGATAGATGAAAAATTATATGATGATCCAATCTAGATCATGAAATTTCTCCCAAAGTTGAATATTTATAGATGATGTCTTCAAATAGTCATCTTGGTATATATAAATGGATACCAATATTAAAATAATATACCATATGGTATCAACATACAAGTGTATGGATCCAAAACATTCAATTAAATCCATACTTTAAATAAACCAATACAATCACTAGAGATTAATCTGATACATTCACTAGAATCATGTAATATGTCACATAGTATTAGAGTAAGAAATGTGTCATGTAATATTACAGTAACAAAATTTCACATAATATGATAGTAACAAATATGTAATGTAATATCATAGTCAAATGTCACATAAGGAATGTCTAATTAAGGCTTTATTTGTACAAACTAGTAAGAGATTGAGATAAAGGCTTATCAAATTCATCTTCTACATTTTCTTGATCATTCAGTTGATGACTTGGACTGGACCTTCACAATTTTCATTGTCCATCAACACCATTTCTTGGAATAAAATCAAATTGACCATTGAAATTGAATAGGTTATTATCAATTTAGCATAAATGTTAACATTTTTTTTATGAAACATTTTAACATAATTCAAGGAAAAAAAATGATACTTACCATCAACCTCATGACCATGACTGATGGCCTCCTCACCATTCTTTCCCTCATCTCCATGACCACCACTACCATCATTCTCATTTCCATCATCAAAATCACTCTTTGTAGCACTATATATGCCATCTTCATTTTGACCCCATAATAACAAATATATACGATAGATGTTAACAAGGCTAGAATAAATTATATATTTTATATCTTTAAAATCACCTCCAAAAATTCACTTGGACCTTGGCTCTAACACTTGTTTTCCTAGACCCGCCATGCTTCAATTCTTCGAGGGCCTTCTAGCCCTATTTAGTAACTACTCACAATTCTTCTTTAGTCAACTCATCCTTCATATTTTGATAAATTTTTGGTTGTTAACATTAGAAAACATAACATAATTGGTGAGTCAAATATTGCATAAATGACTTCATTTAATGTTGACTTTCTTGTCTAGTTTTAATCTTTATGTAACCTCTTACACCAAGGTAGTGATAGCCAAATTTATTGAATTTTGTCCTTGGTGCTATTTTCAATGTCCTTTAGATTGTTAAAATGTTCATATATTCATTTATAAGAATTCTATTTCAATAAATAGTTTGATCTAAAATATATTTTGGTTTTTGAATTAATACACAATAGTTTTTGGATTTTTCTTGATTTCTTGAGTTTTTTTCTTCTTGCATCGACTCTTAAACATTCTCACTCTTCTTCTAGTATCAAGGAAGGAGGCTCATATGAGATTTATCTTATAACTTTATTTGCAATGTATTGAACCTCCTACAATTTTTTTCCAACAATGGGATCAATATTTTGTTCATTGAATATTGTTCCATATCATTACACCATATACTTCCTAAGCTTTGATCTCATTTTTTTCGAGTATCGAGAATTGTAGGATTTTATAATTGTGGGTAAAAAAAGACAATACACCTTCTCATACAAGTCAAAATAACATTTCATACCCCCAAGAATTTGTCTTTCCTTAAAGGGAAGTTCATCACTATCCATATGAAAGTATGGGAATTTTCTCTATGCTACCTGTTACCCTCTCAGTGGTGACAACTTTTTGGATACCTTCACAAGGGTGTAATGTTGTTGCTTGAATGGGGTGTCATTCTCATATTCTCTAGATCCAGATAGAGTTTATGTTGATCTACACTAGATGTATGGTCGTGCTATTTCAGTTGTGGTGTATCTCATTTCCATCCCCACTCCTCAAATGATAGATGCAATGTGGTATGGTATGGTATGGTTCTATTTTACTTCATTTGGCATTCCATGTATCAATATTTATTTTTATTTGATGATATAACTTATTATATCATCTTAAAGAGATAAACAACTAATGATTGTCTAGTAGCACTTCATAACATTACACAATTTTATTTCTTTCCCCATAGTACCTCAAGGAGCTTGTTTTTTGATAGAAGTGTGTCATTTATTGGGTTAATATATACCACTAGGTGCTTAGGCTAGATAGCATTGTCCATATCCCAACCATTCTAACCATTTTTCACCTCCATAGTATTTTTCATTCCATCCCTATAAACATTGCATCCTGGTCATGTATGATTTCTCAAAGGTCAAAAGGAAAGGTCAAATTGATAAAACCTGAATCAATAAATCCAACAAGGAAAAGAGGTGAAGAGATAAAGTCAAAATACAAAAAATTAATTTTGAGAAATTCCCCCTTACTATGAGGCCAATGCCCCTAGTGTTGATGATTGTAGCTATGTGAGACATTATCCATCTTACAAACTGGTGAGATGTGGATCATTGCATCTATGTGAGTCTTTCTCCAGCTTACAAATCTGAGATAAAGCCCCTAAGAAGGATACGTGGTTCCTACCCGAGACAGAGATGGAACGTAGAGATGACCTCCTCCATTCAGAGAGTTGATAAGAACTCCAGATGATTATCCAATGGGAAAGGCAATCTATTGAGTTAGAATTGCCTATGGATGAGCACAAGGTGAACGTGTGAAATTCCAAAGTGCTAGGTGCATTGTCATGTGAACATAAATGAATATGATGCATCAGCCTCCTCTGAGCAACATAGTTGATGAGAATCTCTAGATGATTCTCCTGTGTGAGGCAGTGGGAAAGAAGATCTATAGAGTGGACGTTCCTGTGGACAAGCACATGTGAACGTGTGAAGAAGTGGTTCTTCTGTGTAATGCAATGATCCAGAGATATAGACATCCCTATGGATGTGCCCCCAGTGGATGATCACTAGTGGGTGTATCAGATCCTTTTTTATATTGTTCAAGAGTCATACCTTCCTGTAACCCTAATTGTAATGTAAAGGGTACAGGTTGGCCCCACCTTAATGTGACTATTAATTAATGTAAAAGACAATTAATATGGTTAATATTAATTATATTATAAGATAGTGAGGTCAGCCCTGTTGGGACAATAGACACTTATGTTGACAGGTTCAGGTTAGTATAAGTAAAGGTAAATTCCCCATTAAGGAAACATATCTTTCAAGTGATTTTGGAAATTTCAGCAAGTACACCTTCTTGGGAAAAGTGCACACCTCTCTTGGGAGTTGGTATTCTAGGGTTTGATAACCCTCTTGTGTGCTAGGTTTTATCTTGGTGGTGAAGGTATTTCTCTTGAAGATTATATAAAATGATTTGGCTGGGTTTTCTTCCCTTGCTGAGAAGGGTTTCCCAGGATACCCCTTGTGTTCTAGTGCATGGTGGTTCTTCTTGTGATCTTGGTTGCTGCAACATTTATGGTTAAGGTTAAATGCTAAAATTGGAATGAAATTCATGCTTAAACTTGACTATTAAAAATTCAACATGGTATGAGAGCATATGTCTTGAAAGAAACCATTGTACAAGAATCCACCAAGTCTCAGCTCGCCTTTTGCAAAACCATATGAGCCTTCTAGGGTTTCCAGTAAATTCCGTATGACCCTCCTTTTAGTGGTGATCCAACCCTTAATACTTGGAATCTGGGTCTACTTTTGGCATAGAAGAGTACGACCTCTTCCAACGCATCTCCAGAAGATCTCAAAGTGAATTCCGAGAAATTTTTATTTTTGGCCCTAGGGTTTCTAGGGTGCCGAAGTTTCCTGCAGAGTATTAATTCTAGATTTATGAAGAAACATTCTCCTGAATCAACAAGAATCTCTATGACACTATCCAGTTGATTGTTGGTAGTCATAAGTCCAATATAATCCAAGGTTTCTAATTCAACCTAATCATTATGTTTTCAAAATTTAGTTGGCGAGAATTTTAAGAAACCAATCAAATGAAGAACAAAGCATTAGTAGAATATAGGCTTGATGGAGCAAGAAACTTTAGCTCCTGGAAATCAAGGCTTCAATTCACCCTTGAAGAAGATGATTCCTTGGATGTGGTAACTAAAACCCTACTAGCCACAAATACATATATAGAGAAAAACATAATAAAGGACGAAGATGTCAAAGCAAGAAAATTAATCATCTACTCAATAAGAGATCACATCTTACCTCGTATTTCCAACCTAAAGACAACCTATGAGATGTATGAAGATTTGAAAGAAATATTTGAAAGTGACAACACCCTCAAAGCTCTTACCTTAAAGAGACAACTTTAAAGTACCAAGATGATGAAAGGTGACACAGTTGCCATATTCTTCATGAAGTTATTAGAGATTAAAGAACAACTAGAGACCTGTTGGCAACAATAATATAATCTCTGCTTTTTCAAGCTGCCTACACAGGTTTTTTAAATTCTCGTCACTCATCACAACTTTTTTCATTAAACGACACTTGTTATTCATTGCTTTATGCGTACCTACTTTTCGATTTCATTTTCATGACTGTAAGCATGAAAACTCACAGCTAGAATTCATGTTTGATTTCATTAAAGGGTTAAGGTTCATTTGGTCTATTGTTGCATTGTCGTATTTCGCTACGAACATGGTTCTTTTCATGATTATAACCCCTTGGAATCAAACACACCTTGGTTACATGAGTATTAAAACACCATCCATTTAGCATTTGATTAGTGGGGTTTTGATTTATAAAATACTTTGATTCAATTGTTTATTTGACATATTGATTTAGTGATCAAATCGTGGATATGTATACAATTGTTTTCAATTGTTATGATCTTTGTGCATACCATTATGCTGAGGTGTCATTCTAGGTACAACGTGGTATTATGTTTTTGCATGGCCTCGATCTACATGATTTTTCTCACATGCATAGCAATTAACACTCCCACCTACCATTTCGAGCTGTCTTTCCATTGCATTGGGGAATCTAAGGGCAATGGCTCTGTGCTTGTTCTAACAAACCCTATTGCCGAATCCCCTGCCAATTCCTTACTGTTAGCCATGGCTCCTGTGGTGAGGATTGAGCCCAATGGTGTCGAGATGCTGTTATTGTTTGATAATGCTAGAGAAGGCTTAGAGAGGAATGGCTGGCATGTGTTTGTTGAAAAGTTCGAAGGTTTTAATTTAACAGTTGCTCAAGAATTCGCGCTGACGTTTGATGGTTGTAGAGCTAAAATAGCAGACATCCAGCTTGAGTTAAACAAAGGTTTTATTAACCAAGCCACCAGTCTACCAGCTGTGGGACAAAAGTGATTCAAAAACTCAAAGGTTGAAGAGGTTCCCTGGTCATTATTGTTCACCTCAAGGAGGATTACCAGCTGCGACCGAGGTATGCCTGTTTCAGCTTTAAAACCTAGATGGAACGATTTGTTAGCTATTGTGAAACAATTCGTTACCTGTGAGGGGAGATTTGGTTTGGTTTTCTTATATCACTTGCAGTTGCTCATGAGTTTTATCAATTTTCCCCTAAACATGCCCTATTTTCTCCTTCAAAGTCTATACAAAATGGTAAAGCATTTTAAAATGCAGAAATCTAATTCTAGCCTATTCCACCATTGTTTGATCAGGATTATGATTGTACATCATTTGAAATTAAATGATGATTGTTGGGATGATTTCCTGTTAAGAAATGGTTTTTTTAGCAGTGAGATAGGACAGGTTGACAATTCTATCATCACAAAAACCCTTGTTGAGCCTACCATCTCTCCTCCTTTGCTCTTGCCTTGTGATCCTATTTCTAATGTGGAACCCTCGTCCTATCCTGACACTACCCAACCCGACGCTCTACTAGATTCGTATCCCAAGGGTGGTGTTAAGTCTGTTAAAAAATCCACAAAGAAAAAGTGTAAAGGCAATGTTGATATCAATTATAAGAGTAAAACAACCACTCGTTGGGTTTCATGATGTGCTCGAAATAAACCTAAGCCCTGTGCAGACCAAAATGCAATTGTGTTAAGCGAGGATTCCGATTCGGAAATTGAAAGATTCCTAATTGAAGAATACCCATATTCATATGGACTTTGCTCTGGTAAACCCTATGATTATGTTACAAACCTTCCACCATGTCTTAAAGACAATCTCGATTTCCCTGGAATCAAACTCAACAGTGAACCTACAGGTCAAATGGAAAATTCCTCACCTGTTAATACTATCACTGCTGATACACAGTCTATTCGGCTGCATTGTAACGAATGTCGATCATGGATCGATAGGTATTACAAAGACGTGCCTTTACTTCAGTCTTGGCTAAAATCCTTGGAAGACCACCTGAATTTGCTAACGAAAGAGAACGACAGACTTCAATCCATAGCTCAAACCAAAGATAAACGACAAAAAACCATAGGGTCTGTTGTTTTTAAGAATGTGGAAGCAACGACTGCCATTGTAAATTCAAAGATTGCTTGATTAAGTCGAATCCCTTAATCTGAGATATGATTTTTAAAAATAAGTTTAGGATGATTTTGTCCTTTTTAAATTAGAATACATGATTTGTTTGTACAGATTACCTCTATTTTGTTTTGATTGATTCAATAAAATATGATTCTAGTTATAATTATAACTATCTGCATAATCGTGAGATTCTGTAGCTAGTTACAAGGATTCAAATTATTTGTTTGAATAACTAAAAATGCATCTAGAATCTTTTATTCTTATGTGTTTTCAGGAACCTACGATTTCTAAAGGAGATTTGAACCACTGGTGGCATCCCTTAGCATGCTATCTTTATGTTTTTTTAGAATAGGCTGTTAGTTTTGATATCAAGTAGAATCTGGGAGGTTGCATCCCCCACTTTTTTTGGAACAAATCAGATGATTTCCACATGAAACGTTTTGATCCTGTAACCTTTATAAATGTATTGTTTTGCAAACTAAGAGACCATCGCTTCCTGGGAGAAAAAACTATGGATTTATGATTGATAGACTTGAATGGAAGTTGATATTTGCATAGCTTTAGCTTCGATATATCGTATTTTTATTCAAGTTATGGTCATTTTGATTTGTAATTAAATTGTGACTGCTTTAGATATCATGGTTTATTACAGATTGATGTGATGAAATTTATATGATATCCGTGTTTTATGTCTCTTATATTACATACAATAATTACTTTGTTCAAATTTGAGATCAGAAGATTAATCTTCTTTATTCATTGAACATTTATATACAAATTTTCACAGCCGGATTTATCTCAATGTGACCATTTGTGAAATCATAAAATTGTTGTCACTACTTCTCTTATATGTTCTGTCATTAGCATTCAATCACTGCTGCTTCGCGTTTATGAGAAGCGTTTGTAAGATCTATTGCGGTTTACCTCATCAAACAACAAAATTGGATACTGTATGCAGGACAAATGGGAGATGCGATTACAGGTTAGTTCCCTCATTTTATTTCATTAGTTTAGTTAATATAGGAATTTTCTGTAGTCTAAATACATTGTATTGTTTTTTATATTTGTTTTTCAATTAGACAATTGCTATTTCATTTCTTGTTCATAAACATTATAAAAATAAATCAAAAAGACTGAGTGATAGTTTTGTTGTCGCTAAATAAATCAATTCATATTCGATTTTCACAGATTTAGATGAAAATTTGCATTTTGTAAATGTTATACATATATTAGAGATATAATCATTTCGATATATTGTACATATAATAATTAGAGCTATTTTGTAAATATTAGTTAGCAAACTGTAAGTATATATTAGATTTGTATATAGTTTTCAGCGAGTATTTTTCATTAAGTTATTTGATCTTCTTTAGTTTTGTCTTTCACTTTCTTAGGACTTAGATCGGCCAACGGAGCCGCTAAACCCATCGGAGTGGATTAATCCAAACGGCTTGGGTTAAGTAGACAACCCTGGACCGGATTCACTCCTCCAGTTGACGAGCGGTCAATTTCGCACGTCAACAAATGGCACTAGAAGGAGGGCCTGAAAATTATTAATGGCACGAGGTGGTCGTAAGACTCCTCCACCACCTACCTACTCACCTATAGTGACTAGAAGTCATTCAAATGAAAACATTGTCCCTTAAATAACAACCACATCAAATGACGATCTACGGATCACAGTTGAACCAATAACTCGAAATCCTACGGGTGGTGACATACAAGAGATTGTCTACCAATCTCTCATAAGAACACACAGTGCCTTCGCCTGTTTAAGACAACCAAACCAACCTTTAGACTTCTCTGATATTAGAGAACAACTTGGAGGCACTGACCTTACTTTAAACCCTACAGATCTAATTCTCACTCCTGTAGCAGGAGGATCTGGTATACGACCATCACCACCTCCTTCATCTCTGTCTTCTTCTGGAGAAGAGTCCTCTGACGAAGGCAATTCCTCATCCTACCCTTCGACACCACCCACACCTATGGCCAACTAGAACAATCCCGCCAGACCCTGGCTGGAACAAGATGCAGTGGCCATACCTGGGCCTCAACATCCCTTACCCAAACACCCAGAGAAATGGCTCCCTAAATTTGACCCAGACTCTAAACAGATCGTCGAAGATCACATCAAAAAGTTTATGTTATCCATTAGATTCCGTAGTGTCAAGCACGAAGAGGTAGTTTGTAGATTATTTCCATACACCTTTGAGGCAAATGCCTCTACCTGGTACTTTGCCCAACAACCCCACACCATCATGTCATGGGAGAAGTTTGAATCCTATTTTCTTGAGAAGTTCAGAGATGACAAGTCTCCAGAAGTTCTAGTCACGAAGATTTCTAGTTTAAGATTGAACCCCAAAGAGTAGATCAAAGACTTTAATCAAAGTTTCTTAACACTAAAGAACCGAATCCCTATGGATTCGATGCCTGTCGAGAATCTTATCATAGCATATTATACGAAAGCCTTACATCAAAGCATAGCCATTTGGGTAAAGAGATCTAAGAAATCCACGTTGTTAGAAGCCTTCGAAGAGGCCAGTCAGATCGAGAAAGACATCCTCATATTAAAAGACACTACTAGCAATGAAATAGAGACTAGTTCATCTTCCAAAAAGAAAATCAAAATCCTCCCTAGACCTTCCCAAAACAAAGCATAACCTGAAAGCTCAGATTTAGAAAATTTACAGAAAGTCATTCAAAAATTGTCCAATCAAGTTATAGATTTGAAGAGGACGGTTGAAGAAGCTTCTTCAAGCAAAGGGCCTTACAAACCCCCGTTTAGGAAGCCTTTTCCCACCAACCGACCTAATTCAAATACTAAAGGCCTAAATCTAGAAAGCTTGCAATTTGCTATTCAAACGATTATAGAAGCACAGGATAACTTGATGCCTCCTAAAATCCCCGAGGAAGTAGCTGAACAAGAGACAGTAGAAGAAGATGAATCCTCTCTGAACATTTTTGGTCATTTTTTAGATAGTATTTTTCAAGCTAATTTCGAAACAGTGCATTCTTATAATACTAGGAGTAAGACAACAAACAAGTCCTCTTCTGAAATCATTACGACTCTGCCCCCAAAACAGTCTAAATCAACTAAGACTAAACAAAATCATGTAAACCCAAGGTTAGATTATGATTTGGTTGAAGATACAAAAAAGCTAAGGGCTAATATTTATGTTTATGAATTTTTAAAATTCTCTTTTCTTCTACAAAAAATGCTACAGAATATTGCAGAGAACAACAAAAATGGCAATCCAAGCAGTAAGAAAGGTTTTCAGAACAACCCCAAAGTTCCTCAGAAGGCCTCCGCCAAGACTACTTCCGATTCTCACGAGAAAAGAGACCTTCCTGTAAATAATGTAACAAATGTAGATAAATTAGTTTTAGAGGCCGCGAGTAAAAAACAACAAGCTTCCACCATTAGTACTCGCAGAAATGTCCCTCCATTTTTGTTAGCTTTTGAAATATTCAATAGGAACGTGCACAACTGTATGGTAGATTCAAGAGCATCATATAACGTAATGCCATGGTGTGTGTGTCAAAACATTAATACTGAAGTTCAACCATCCACCTTGAAGATCATCGAGATTGATTGAACTAGTGTTAAAGTTATAGGCGAATTGAGAAATGTGTTTATAAGATTGTCGTCTAACCCTAAAGTTCATCAAGTGATTAACATTATTGTTGTAGATATCCCAGAAGTTTATGGTTTGTTTTTAAACAGAGACTGGTCCGAACAGCTACATAGCTATTTTGCGACGGATTGGTCTCACTTGTGGCTACCTGAGAATGGAAAGCCCAACAGAATCAAGGTAAATCGTGAACGTTACCTAAGTTCACAGTGACAAATTTCAATGATCCCAATAAGCCATTTACACCTTCTGTCGATTCACTCGAAATACAAGGGATGGATACATTTTTCGGCAATCTCATGGTCGAAACTTCCGCTATCACTAACCCGGAACAAGAGTCTGAAATTTTGACATATATGCAGCCAATAACTTCTACCCAATGATCACATGCGCCTGACAAAAATCAAATATGGTCTCTTTACTTTGACGGGTCAAAATCCAAGGAAGGAGCTGGTGCAGGCTGCGTGATTATTGATCCAGCAGGTAACAATACCCTGATTGCATGCAAGTTATAGTTTGAATGTACAAACAACACAGCAGAATATGAGGCTTTATTGCAAGGCCTCAAGAAAGCATTAGATATGAACATTCAAAATTTGACCATCTTTGGTGATTCTGAAATTGTGGTTAGACAGGTAAAAAATTCTATCCATTGTTTATCTCCGCACCTTAAAAGCTACCAATCTGAGGTATGGAATTTGATGAATAAGTTTTTTGCATTTAATATAAATTCTATTCCTAGATTGAATAATTCGGAAGCCGACTTGTTAGCTAATGTAGCTTCGCAACTTTTCCCTGCAGAAGGCTTATCTCCGAATGCATTCTCCGTCGAACTGATGTTCAGATCATCTGTCCCCAACAACATCACGAATTGGAGAGTCTTCGATGACGATCAACAGATTATAAGTTTCCTGCATATGGAAGAAACTTTCTAGGGTGTAGTAATCAACGAAGGTACTCATGATGAAAATCTTCATGAATTTATGAAAATACCAAATCCGAGATCTCTTGAATCCTCATCAGACATGGTAAATTCTATCCCGAAATATGTAGTTAGATTAGAAAATTTTTATGATCTTCACGACAAGTTCAAAAAACCAATGAACTATAAAACGAATACTTCCTCTTTAACGCATGAAAAAGTAAACTTGGGAACTAAAGACAAACCACAGTGCATTAATTTAGGGGTACAAGGTTTTGAACAAGAAAAGCAACGTTTATTAAATTGTTTAAGAAATTAAAAGATGTTTTTGCTTGGATGTACGATGACCTAAAAACCTTTGATCCTAACATCATTCAACACGTTATTCCTATGAAACCCCAAACCCAACCTTTTCAACAAAAGTTAAGGAAAATGCATCCAAAACTCGAACAAACTATCAAGAAGGAATTAAATAAACTCCTGAATGCTAAGATAATATTCCCAGTTAGGCACACACAATGGGTCTCTAATCTTGTCCCTGTCCGGAAGAAGAGTGGTGAAATCCAACTATGTGTTGATTTCCAAAATCTTAATCAAGCATCTAATAAAGACAACTACCCTATTCCACCTATGGAATAGATCCTTCAACAGGTATTTGGTTCTGAAATATTATCCTTATTGGATGGTTTTTCAGGGTATAACCAAGTCCTGATGTCCCCTCCAGACCAACTTAAAACCACCTTCCACACTCCATGGGGCACCTACGCTTATAAGAAGATGCCCTTTGGACTCATAAATGCTGGTGCCACTTTCTAGAGAGCGATGGACATCACTTTTCGAGGCTTAATCAATCAATCTGTCGTAGTTTATCTGGAGGACGTTATTGTCTTCTCGAAAAACAAATCAGATCATCTAGCTCATTTAAGATCCGTTCTACAGCGATGTCGTAAGTATGGCATTTCTTTGAATCCTAAAAAATCTATCTTCATAGTAGAACAAGGTAAGCTCTTAGGATTTATTGTATC
>JASDQU010291606.1:816-14389 GCA_032191745.1 Picea mariana | reverse complement strand
TATAACACTTTCATTTTATGGTGAAAAAGGATTAGATTTCTCTATTACTGATTCACCCCCCCAGCCCCCTCTCAATAATCCAACATACACTGTCATCCCTTTCTCCTGTCTATTCACACATGAAAACAAGAAGAAGGAAAAAGGAATCAGAGTGCATCTTTCTCGAAGGTTGTCCTCACCGCTCCTTGTTGCTCCAACATTAGATCCAGTCTTCGCTCGAACATGATCTTCATGCACTTAAAAAAAATGATCTTCCTCCTCTACTACTTTCATAAAGTTAGATGAAAGGAAATATAACTAAATGAAACAAGAATAACTTTCATATATATAAACTAAATGAGACAAAAGTATGGGAATATTCCAAGCTTATAATTCATGAGAAACAATGGACAACACTTACAATCACCTTGATTTTTAGAAATCTTCCTCCAATGCCTCTCCTATCGAGCCCCTTATTGTATGTTGACAAATGAGCCAGAGGTTTAATATGCTTCAGACCTTAAATTCATCTAATCTCCCCACCCTTGAGAGGAATTATTTATGTATAGGCTTGGGAGGTTTAACCAACTTAGAATATCAAGGGAAGGTTTAGATATTTTCTCCATAAGTTTGGATTTATTACCGAAAAGGGAGAGACGCGATCCCATGAGTCATTCCTTGATCATAACCACCTTAAGTATGTCAGATATGACCCATAGAATAAGGTGGGATTGTTTAAAATAACCCTAACAGAACTGACACTCCCTACAAGGTTGACAGAAGGGGTCAAGGACACTCCTTCCTGGTCTAGCAAGAGGCATCACCCTATGGGTGACGCTCCCTAATCCATGGAAGGGGGGAATCAATGCTCCAAATAAGACAATTAACAAGGGGGAAAATGATGTGTTCAACCTTCAGAAAGTGTATTTTCTTCTCTTTGATATCCAGGGAACATGAGAAAATGTTTTCCATGGCATCGAGGATGTGAAACCAAGGTGTGACAGTTAGATGTGACAATTTTGGGTGTAACACCTCTTAAGAGGAAACACATGTTCTTAAACATTAGGCCTACTCAAGGTGTATATGAAAGTATATGAAAGTCGTACATATGTAAAACATATACACTATAAAACATTATATAGATAAAATATTCAAAATAGAGGCAAGTATTCACATATTCATATAAACATGCGTACTCATTTGTTCTACAGATGAGACTCAATGGATTATGTACATGTCAGACTCAATGGGTAGTTTATATGATTACACTCATAAATAACATGATTTCTAATTTATACGTGTTTTTCTTTGATTTCTTCATTTGAATTGATAATTTCTTTGATTGGTAGAAAACATTATTCATTGAATGATGTAACACACCCAACCCCTTAAGTAACTTTTTAAGGGATGGGGAATCAAAATTTCACTTTCCTCCATCATCTCAAATCCTCTTCTCTAGATGACCATCACCTTTTTCTCATTAAGAGCTTTCTAACCACCAAATCCAAGCTCAAATACGAGCTCGAGATTGGAAGTTATGCCCTTCCGAAATTATGTGAGCATCATTGGTCAAAGGCCATGTGGTGCCCATGTGGGTCCATCTCATTCATACTATCCCAAGGTTCCCCAAAGTCCCAGATATCCCTAGAGATACTACCTCTATGGTGGAAATCCATCCATCATTAAATCCACCAACGAATATTCGTCCTCATTTAACTTACAGGCTTACGGAAATTTGACGTTCGACGCTGAATGCCCCTTTTTCTTTCTACGCAGATATACTTCGGAGCCCTGAAGCCCCAAAATTCCACCACATGGATCTGAACTTTGACTCTTTTTACTTATCCTACTACACCACCCCAAACCTTCGAAGTCCCAAAAATCTGAACTCTCGAGGTCTTGCCACGTAGCTTCGACCTTTGGCCATTTTTTAAGCATAAGTCCTAACACCCTAATTCTCCCGGAGTTCCAAACTCTTGAACTCTCGGGGTCCCATTAGCCATTAGTTCATGCAACCACGCACTGAGAATGACATGTGATAGAGAACATAGATGACACGTGGACCTATCAATGGGAGACACGTGTCACATTCTAGTGGGCACGTAGAGTCTGTGAAAAGCACGAATCAAGGTGACACATGGCACATCGAACATGGGTCCATGTCACCCTGGGTGACATCATCATGCCACATCACTTCGGACTGACGAACTTCCAACGCCCCTTATATCTCATGGTCGAGATGCGTCCACATAGATCCATATATTTACGGCCTTTGTTACTTCGTAACTTCGACATTCAGGGGATCCGCCATGTAACTTCCTGTATGTTACCAGAGTGGTTAGCACTGGGATGAACACATTCTAGGTTAGGGATGATTTTAGGGGCTAAATTTTTCTCATGGGATAATTTTCCATTTTTTTTCCAAAAACGAGATTCTCTATTTTAAAAATGATTCGCCCAAACTCTATAGGATAAAGTTATGTTACCTTAAAAATCGCCAAAATTTTATAAAAACTATATAAAATACTTAGAAATTTGAATATTTTAAAAAAATATCGCCAAACATTTATAGTTGACATATCAAGGATTAGAAATAATTGGCAAGGTTTCTACATTTTAAAATAAATTTCCATCCTTAAAATCATCCATGGTCTAGGTCCAATGGTCAGGAATGGTCCCACAACATCCTCAGATCTATGGTGCTTGTCACTTCACGAGTTCAGTGTTCGGGGGATTTGCTCGCTTACGACCCCATTTCTCCCAGAGTGGTCAACGCCAGACTGACCTTGGTGTAGATCCAATGGCTAGGGAATATCCGAAGCATCCCTAAATCTATGGTTCTCATTAATTCTTAGCTCCAAAATATGGGGGTTTTGGCATTATGAAAACTTCATTCTCCCAAAGTAGGACTTAACCGAAGTGTTATACACCGATCTTTCCACTCGTTGATTGGATGGTTGGGAGGGGTTCTCAATGGAATCCCCAGATCCTTGACTCACATTAATTCGTGACTGAGAATATGGTTAGGGTTTAGCAAGGGTAAAAATCCCACGATTACGATTAACTGACTGCTAGCCGTTAGTCATTCATCAAGTTACCGGTCCTACTAGCCACCTTCAACACATTTGGACGTGCAATGTTCATTTTTCTCGGAGTCCCAAACTACTTATCTCCTATTGGGTGTAGTGCTGAGTGCTATGGTTTTGGTCATATGGGGTTTTCAACAAGTTTCGAGGGCTAAACCCTTATCTCTAAGTCAAAATTTGGTTAAGGCCATGGACATGAGCTTGCGGTTACTTAGATGATGGGCTTGAAGGAAGCACCCTCCATTCATAGAACCTGGGTTCTAAAATAGGGAAAGGCATTTTTGAAGGATCCATGGGACTATAACAATCTCGTAGAGTCTTCCCCGACTCTAGGAATGTGAATTTTATCCCTTGAAAAAATACCTTGATGATTTTCCAACCATCCTAGAGGCCACACTTTTCATCTTACAACCATTCTAAGGACATAGTTTACGTAAGAACAATAAGAACTATTTCCATGAATTTCATGCAAAGAAAAATTTATCACAATTAAAGACATTCAGATCATGCATTTCAATTCAAGTGCACAGAGTAAACGAGATACTTATCTATTACAGTCGATCACTGACCAATTGATTGTGGGTGTTTGCCTTTCAACCCAACCATAGCTTAGATGCATTCATTATTAGCACTCTGGCCACCCCCATGCCAAGTCATGATATCACTAGATAAATCTTGCAGTTTCTTAGAGACTCTCTCTCTGTCACAACAACTCTTACAATTCCTTAGATATATCTCTCTGTCACAGCCTCTGCAAGGTTTATCAGATGCTCCCTCAACATCAAGATGACGATTTTCATCTCATGTTGTGTTTTTTTGCAAATTCTCAGAGATCTTTTCTCTTGTTCTCTCCAGTAACCAGAACAAGTTATTGAGCTTTTGGTTCTTATTCTTAGCTTGTTATCTTCACACACTCTTCCTCTTTTTCTCTGCATATCTGGGTCACACACACCCCTTTTATGTCTTGTCTTCCTTCAAATGTATTCTTGCATACATTTCTACTCCTCAAGAAGGTCCTGGACCTGTCATGTTCCTTATGTCAGAAGGAAACTTGGATCAGTCTGGGTCTATAGGAAAAAATGCCCTCTGTGGTACTTCGAGATGATAGTTTGTTGTCTCCCCAGCCAAACCTTGCATTATTCCATTCATTGTGGTAGTTGATTGTTCAACCACTAGTCCTTTTCTTATTAACTAATTTATCCTTGGAATGAGGATGAGGCTTATTATTTCAACAAGGAGAAATTTGGTTCATTTTGACATAATGAACCCTCTCCATAGTTTCCTCACTCTTTTTCCTCTCGTGATATCATGGCTAGTAATTCAAGGATTCACCCCCACAGCCAATTATTTCCAATCTAAACAATAATACATTTACATTGTTCCCATGCCATAGCATGGTGATCATAATTAATAATTAATTACAAGTTGGGGGAAACATGGATGTTACAATCCCCTCCCTCTTAAAAAGGAACACCATCCTCGATGTTCTTTCTTAGTAACACCTATCATGCCTTTGTCATTATACTGCTTCTGAAATATTGATCCTCTTTCTTGATCAGGTCCTTTCCTGACTCTTTGTCTTTGTCATCTGCCTTCAATAATCTTGGACAACAAGCATATTAATCACAATTTCACGTGAAAACATTTTATTGTTGTGCAAAATTCAAGAGGAAAATTTTCATAATCTAGCACAATACTTGTCTGTGCAGTCCGTGGATTTTAATCCACATGGTTTTCTTGTTATCGGGGCTAATGTTTTTTCTTGGACATACCCATTGTGTGCATGATTCCAATCAATAGTTTATAAGAATTATCAGAGTCTCCTCTTCCTTGCGGTCAGTCACCCTCTAGGCCCAGGCTCAGACATCCCCTTCTCTGTTATACAGTTCCTCGAGTGATCCATCTTGCCTTCCAAAGGATTTCTCACACAAGACGAATTTTAGAGACTTCATTGATCCTTATAGTTGAGGTGTTCCTTAGACTTGCTCTCTCAAGGCATCCCTCCAGCTTGTGTTGCCACAACACAACATATTCTAGGTTATCATGGCTTACCACAGGGTTCTCTTGTCCCAATCAGTAACCTCTTTCATGCTTTCCACCTTGAAAACCTTCACCTTTCCTCCCGAGACAGATCTTTTTTGTCTCACCTGTATCAAAGGTATACAAAAATTATGAGATATTATCCTTAATTTCAAATTCATAATTTTCTTGTAAATTTGTCACCCACAGATTTCCAAATTCCATATTTATTTTCAAATTTGTTCTGCACAGGAACCATATTCACAAGTATGCACCTTTTCTTCTGGTGTTCCTTATGGGATTACATTGTTTCCATATCTAAGACCCTTTTCTTCCTACAATTTCAACATTCCTCAGCCAAACAAATTGTTAGTTTTCTTGCACATCATATTTTCAATCACTATGCATACTAACATTCCAAGTCATTTCATATATTCAAGGGCACAAAGTAAAATGAAATATCATTATTTACATATGTGTTGGCATAGGGGCATACCTAAGGTTCAACGCTCAAGAGCGCACCAACAAAGCCCTAACTACTGACCCTTTCGGCAACACCTGCGAAGCAGATGAAGTCTCACCTGAGGTAGAGGTAAGGGTGGTTGCAAGACTCAGGTGTCTGCAACCTTAGCTGGGATATAGATCTGTGATTATCTTTCTTACAGTGCACTTAACATCAGTTATTCCTTAACATACATTTATTAATATACTTCGCAGAAGGCATAGAGAATCATAGTGAATACTTATAATAAGACTGATTCAATACTTATCCACAGAAATATAGGTTAGATTCAACAGATCAAGCACTAATCATATCATATATCAGATCTAATGTTCATACATATATCATCAACATAGAGCATAACTAGATCTACTTAATCACATCAAACACTTAGCCAAGAAAGAGATAAACACATTAGAGTGAAGCATAAAGCACTATACACATAGTTATCGTGGTTCACCCCCACCCTGGGGCTACGTCCACAAAGTATTCTTTATATTATCTTGGTCAAGAAGTTACAACATAGAGCTTCAATGACCCTTACTTCGCACAGGATAGAAGATCTACGCAACTCGCTAGATCCTTATTTCTTTCTCTTCAGCACAAAACTACAACAAGCTGCACTTAGCTTTCCTATCTCATGCACAAAGCACTCTCAAATACATCCGATCACACAGATCCAGTTACTAGCACTAAGATTTCATTCATACATCACATAGATGTACTACCTTACTAGCTCCTCTTATCTTACTATCTACATTGCCTATTTATAGGTTACAAGATGGGCCTAAATGTGGGTAAACCCACAGGTCAACATCCCTTTCCCATTACATCAACCCAAAACCCTAAATGGACCCCAAAATAGGTCTTGCTTCCTTATTTTCTGCTTCGTGTTGCGCTCCTTTCTTGGCAAGTTGTCGCAGTCCCAAAAGTGATCAAGTATGACGAAGTACTCTTCAAAACTTGGTCAAGGGACAACAGGACCCCAACACTCACTTGTGATTCATCCTGACTCACTTAGGTCTGACCAATTCTGCTTCGAATGCCTCGATATTGGCCCGAGCGGCTTCGACCTGCTATAGTGCGACAACCTCTTATTCAATAAATTCCTGGATTACTGTGTCATTGAGCAATCCTTCTAGGTTCTGTTCTACAGTGATGACACCCTGTTCAGGTTTAGCTCCCTATCTTTCAATTTCGATGAACAGTTGGCATGCCTTCTCTTGGATTGGTTGCAGTCATTGAGAGATGTCCATTAATTTACTTTGTAGTGTGTGTACTTGTTGTTGGGTTGTGCGTTGCTTTGCAAACCTCTTCATTCTTTCGACTGGGGTCATGGACTTCAGCTGCGCTTGTAGCACATCTACATGTTGCTTTGCTTCATGGAGTTGTGCCTCCAATGTCTACAATTCTAGGTTTTCTGCGAGGGTTTCATAGGTCTGGGTGCTTCTAGTTCTTAGCTTCCTACATTCCGAAGAAAAAGTTTTTAATCGGTCGACTGCGCTTCGAGCAGTGGCCTCTCTTAGATATCTTATCTCTTGGGGTGTCTCAGGCACGGTGCAGAACTTCAGATCCCTAATGCGCTTTTGAAGTTGCTGGATTACTTCTTCCAGTTGGGTCACCTGCTATGGAAGGAAATCTTCCATATTCACTTCTATGATCACAAAGCACAGTGCCTTGTGAAATCTTTCTTTTGTTTCAAGTTGCTCTGCTAGAAATTGGTCCTTGCTCTGCTCTAATTGGGATTTTTCCTTCTCCCATTTCTCCTGTAATTCAAGTTTCTCCTATTCTTTCTTTCTTTGTTGCTCTTCATGTGCACTCTTTGATTGTGCCAAAGCCTGGGTGGCTTTCACTATGTCTTCTTAAAATCGTCAAAGGCGAGCTTTGAATTTCTCGGTGATCTGGCGTAACTGTGTGGGCTCATCGCTTGTTCTTGATTTTTCCATTGTTAACGACGCTGTAGAAACTACTTGGCTGGATTGAAGTGCCTGCTGCGCTTGTTTGAATTCGCCCATGATCCGGCGGAATAGTTCCTCTTGCTTTGCTTCTTGCTTTTCCATGAGCTCTAATGAAACATCATTCAGTGTGGCAATTAAGAAGTCAAAATCATCCGAGGTAAGCGTGGTCCGGGTGGCCTTAGTTTTCTTTCTGGATGAGGGCCTTGGTGGGGTAATCTTCCTTTTCTTGGAGGGATCTACCTCATCCCTAGGCAGGGTAACCTCACCTTTTCTCTGTTCAACTTTTGTGCCCCCTGGTTCTTCATCATCACCTTTGTTTATAGGTGAGAGTGAAGCAGTCTTCGTGGATGTGCTGTGGATATCTTGAACTTCCACATCCTTCTGAGTCTTGCACGATTCTGGCGTATCCGTCATAGCTTCAGGGATATCTACATCGGACATCTCTGTGGGGTCTGTTGTAACAAGGAGGTCTGCCGACCATTCCTTGGTAATATCCTCCAAGTCATCTTCTGTCAACTTGTAATATGACTGGAGTTGTTGTTTGTGCTCGTCTGTGTGCACTGTGATGTAGGTGAAGTGATGATATGCACTGAATTTCATCAAAGGTTGAAACCTATGAAGAGTGTTGGGTGTAATGCGTGATGTATACTGAATGGAATTCCTCAACTAAGTGTAGTATGCATGGAATATGGCATTGGACTGCCACTGTTTTTTCATGTCGTTGGAGTACCACAATGTACAAAACTTCGTGGCCAGAGGTTCAAAGGGTTCAATCTCTGGAAACGTGGCTCCCTCGGGTAGTTCCCACGCAATGGAGGCGATGAGTATGAGCAACCAGCTAAAGTGGAACTCATACCCTTGGTCCGGCACTTGTCTACAGTCAAGCTCTAGTTGATTTATAAGGTATTCCACCCAGTTCATTTGTAGTCCCTCCGTACACTTCCCTGCAAGGTCAACTACAAATCTGATCACCTATGTAGGTCTGTTTTTTACGACTAACTTTCCTGCGATCGGCTGGAAACCAAAGCGTACTGCTGCATTATCAATGGAGGCTACCTTATAACCTCACATGCCTTTATCTAGATCACCATATGTGTCTTTTATTTGTTGAGCGAGAGCACGATCTGCGGTCTTTCCAGGGTAAAAGTCCTGCGGGTCAGGGACTTGCATGCTTAGCCCAATGATCCGAAAGATGAGAATAAGATCCATGGTGATGCACTGGTCCAACCATAGGTATCCTCCATGGTAGCAAGACAACAATAGTCGAACACAGGCATTTACTTCCTGATGCCTCCCGAAATGTGGAATCTTCATTACATTGAGGAGGGTTGACTGTGCAAGGTTATGGTTCCATTGTTGCGATACAATCTTGGGGTTCTTTCCTTTTGTAATAGTCAAATACTTGTGCAGGGATAGCATACTGTATACCTTGCGATCTCCAAGGTTAAAATCACTGAATTTTAGTGTGGTGAGATTCTCCTGGTCAGCATGAACTGTGCGCACTCCTTTCGGGAGGTACGCAGTGACTACAACATAGTCAAAGTCTCTGGGTATAGAGGCTCGATTCACTGGTCTGCTTAGTGGTGGTATATATTTAGGAAATATAATTTGGATCATATTCACTGTGGCGAAGTCATTTCCAAGCTTAGATCATCTTTTCGAAGGTGGTCAGGATGGTCTTGCTCAAGCAGTGGAGGGGGAAGCTGGCAGTATGCCTGAGGACGATGCCTATACACCTGTAGACATTTCATGTTCTGACATGAATCTCTCAGCCATTAAATCAATTAGAAGTTCTTCAACAATTTTCTCAGCAACGCTAAGCTCCTTCGACATAGAAACTTGGGTCAACTGGCTCGAGTGAAAAAGGAATTCAGAGACGATAGTGAATAGTAAGAAAATGATCTTAGGGTAAGTAAATCTCAGGGTTCATGCTCAGATTCTGAGTTAGAAAAAAGTACTCTCGGTGCATGGTGCAACAGGTTAAGTAGGCAATCTCAATAACGGTCTGCTTGCAATAGGCACAGGGCCTTCATTAACTCTGTTCTATCCATTCTCATGCTATCCAACAGTCTAGTGGTAACCCATAACTACTTTTTGATCCATTCAGAGCGATGGTCGAATGGGTATATCGGTTCCAACAACTATATTGCTTCATCATGGTGAAGTAATCTATGTTGTTGTTCTGATATCTCAGCGAAGCTCCAATTCTACAATTCTTCTTGCTGTGAAGTGTCCTCTAGAACCTCTTGTAACCTTATAGTATTAGGCCTTTTCTTTCTTAACTTCCTAGCCTTCTTCCTAGTGAGTTTTGTCTCGGTAATTCTTTTTCCATTCTGATGTTTATCTTCTGTGGTCTTAGTTACTTCGCGTTGTGGAAAATATTTCTGAGGGTTCCTTGATAACAATTCTTCTGTATCAAAAATAGGTAACTTGATCTTCTACAGATCCTCAAGTGTTCTCTTAGCTTCGACATCTGAGGTACTAATATTAAATATCTGTGATCTGGTCTTCTATTCTTTCTAATTGTTTCTAGGTTTCTGCTATAATCTTGGTCTCTTGATCTCCCTCAGGGTTTTCTTGTTCCATATTCATCTTCTCAACCCTAACAATCATTCTAGGGAAATCCAATACTTCATGGTCCATAGCCTTACAACATAGGCAACTAGGTCTTCTCCCAGGCCATTCTTTAGAAATATGTCCCGGTCGTTTGCAACTATAACAAAGGGTTAATCCTCTCATGCATTTAGATGTTCCCTAACTCCTTATGTACTGCACACCAGGATCATGGTGGCTAACCTGCAAATTTTTTTTTCTAGGATCCTGCATCCACTTGTTAGTCTAGAGATTCTTTCGATGCATAGGTATAACATATCTATCACTATACTTATCAGATCTATTAATATAAAAATTTCTTTCATTTATTAATGCCCTAGTTTTGAAGTTAGGGTAAAATCTATCAAACATACCTAGATTCATGCTTTAGAAACAAAAACAATTTCACTTATCTTACTTCTGCAGAGCACAAAGCTTCCAAATCTAAGACTTTTAACTATTCTTACCTTTATCAAGGCATAGAGCTTATAGATATTACCTTTTTCTTCACAGATCTGACTTCTTTTCTTCAGATTTGACCTCTCTTTCTTCATATTTGACCTCTTTTCTTAAGATCTAACGTCTCTTTCTTCAGATCTGACCTTTTTTCTTGGCACAAAGCTTCACAGGTCAAACAAATCTACACATAGAGCTTATTTCACACAAAGCTTCTTCTTCTTCAGTTCCCAACAATCACAGTTCCAGGTCCCATCAATAGAACCATTTGTTGGCACAGGGGCAGACCTAGGGTTCAACGCTCAAGAGTGCACCAACAAATCACTAACTACTATCCCTTTCAGCAACACTTGCGAAGTAGATGAAGTCTCACCCAAGGTAGAGGTAGGGGTGGTTGCAAGACTTAGGTGTCTGCAACCTTAGCTGGGACACAGATCTGTGATTATATTTCTTACAACACACTTAACATAAGTTATTCCTTAACATAAATTCATTAATATACTTCGCATAAGGCACAGAGAATCACAGTGAATACTTATACTAATACTGATTCAGTACTTATCCATAGAAATATAGGTTAGATTCAACAGATCAAGCACTAAGCATCTCATATATCAGATCTAATGTTCATTCATATATCATCATCATAGAGCATAACTAGATCTACTTAATCACATCAAGCACTTATCCAAGAAAGAGATAAACACATTAGAGAAAATCATAAAGCACTATACACATAGTTATCATGGTTCACCCCCACCCTGGGGCTACGTCCATAAAGTCTTCTTTATATTATCTTGGTCAAGCAGTTACAACATAGAGCTTCAATGACCCTTACTTCACATAGGATAGAAGATCTACACAGCTCGCTAGATCCTTCTTCATTTCTCTTCAGCACAAAACTACAACAAACTGCACTTATCTTTCTAATCTCATGCACAGAGCACTCTAAAATACATCCGATCAAACAAATCTAGTTACTAGCACTAAGATTTCATTCATACATCTCATAGATGTACTACCTTACTAGCTCCTCTTATATTACTATCTACATTGCCTATTTATAGGTTACAAGATGGGCCTAAACATGGGTAAACCCATGGGCCAACATCCCTTTCCCGTTACATCAACCCAAAACCCTAAAATGGACCCCAAAATAGGCCTTGCTTCCTTATTTTCTGCTTTGAGTTGCACTCCTTTCTTGGCAAGCTATCACAGTTCCAAAAGTGGTCAAGTATGAGCAAGTACTCTTCAAAACTTGGTCAAGGGCCAACAGGCCCCCAACACTCACCTGTGACTCATCCCAAGTCACTCAGGTCTGACCAATTCCGCTTCGAACACCTTTTGTAGTGCGACAACCTCTTGCTCAGTAAATTCCTAGATTACTGTGTCATTGAGCATTCCTTCTAGGCACTGTTCTGCAATGATGACACCTTGTTCGAGTTCATCTCCCTGGCTTTTAAGTTCGATGAACAGTTGGCATGCCTTCTCTTGTAGTGGTTGTAGTCGTTGAGAGACGTCCATTACTTTACTTTGCAACATGTGTACATGTTGTTGGGTTGTGCGTTGCTCTGCAGCTTGTAGCACATCTGCATGTTGCTTTGCTTCATGGAGTCGTGCTTCCAATGTCTGCAATTCTTATCAGGATTTTAATATTTTCTATACACACTAACTTTTCTACTTTGTTTTTAAATATATAGACGATGCCCCAAAATGTCGACCTCCATAGAGTTCTTTTCCAAGTACTAGAAGAAATACTACTTTACAGGGAGATGAACTTTGAGATCAGAATATTGAAGCTGTTGATCAAGTTATTAATGATGATATGGATGGAGATAACGTTAGTGGTTCAAATCAAGAAGATGAGATACATAGATTGATTCAAGACACATTTGCTCCAATGGATGAGGACAACTAGGATGATAGTCATGATGTTGATCCTCTACTCGAGAAGTCATGTCAACCTCCTTATGAAGGCTCAACAACAAATATTTTATTTGCTATATTGTTTTTGGTGAACCTGAAGGTTTTGAATGGTTTATCAAACACATTTCTCACACAGATACTAAGGTATTTAATTTGTTAATTATTTATGCTTGCATGTTCACAAATACTTAAAAGGTTCAATTTTTTCCTATATTGTTATTGTTTTCTAATTTGTAAATTAGTGTATTGGATGATATATTAATGATTAATATTGTTTACATTGACTTATTGTTTAGAATTTTTTAGATTGTTAGGTGATGTTCTATTACCGACGTCAAATATTTTCTCATGCACATATCGAGAAATATCCATGATTATGATAGAAATTGGAATGGGCTATCATGATATTGATGCATGTCCTAATGATAATATCATGTATTATGGACAATATGCATTAGAAAATGAATGCCCACAATGTCAAATAAGTAGATATTGAACCGATAAAGCGTCAAATAAGATTCCTCACAAAGTTCTTCATTATATTCCGATAATTCCACGTTTCCAATGGTTGTTCATGTGCCAAAGTATAGCACAATTTATGGATTTCCATGAAAAGAACATAAGTCGAGACGATGTTCTTAGAATGCCTGCAGATGTTTTTGCATTGAACTACATCGAAGAAAATTGGCCAATTTTTAAAGAAGAACCTCACAATGTTAGACTTTCGTTGGTAGCTGATGGTGTCAATCCATTTGGAGAGCTTTGTTCTACGTACTTAGTGTGGTCTATTTTTGTTATAAACAATAACCTTCTACTGATACTGAGAGGGCAGTGAATCAATATCAAGTACAATTTAAAACCTTTTTCAACTTATACCTAAACCATTCAACTATATCCAATGAGCAATGAACAATAGTATAAGAGTTACACCAATACACCACAATACACCATGCACAATATATGAGAAATAATCAATAGTTATTGTTCAAGGGAAGTAATGACTTCCAAAGGTATCTACAACTTCCAAATGTAAAGGGAGGGATAAACCTCCAAGA
>JASDQU010291602.1:0-11869 GCA_032191745.1 Picea mariana | reverse complement strand
CACAAAAATGATTACTTTTGCAATGATTTTGAGAATATACAAGCCTTTTGTTATTGCAAGGAATGGCTTATGCCAATCTCTTGCAAGGTGGGGCAAAATAAATAATTGAAATGCTTTGTAGTTTGCTTAGAAAATTAAATTGCAACCCCATAACAATGGCACAAGTGGAGCACAATGCCTACTGTTTTGGCCAAGGTGGGTGTAATAAAAGAATTAAAATTACTTGAAAGCAAAAGCAAACTCAACAATGGCACAAGTGGAGGCGCAATGCCTACCGTGTTGGCCAAGGTGGGTGTAAGAGGAAAAGCAAGAAATAAAACTACTTCTAGCCTTCACGATTTTGCAAGGATGGTTTAGGCCAGTCTCTTTGCAAGGTGTGGGCATTTAATTCTAACTATTACAATATCAGATTTTTATGTTAACTTGAGAGAAGGCAAACCCAAGAGACTCCCAAGGGTTGCTTACAATGATTTGGAAGAAGAAGAAGAGGGGGGATTTGATATCCCAACTTAAGGATGCCCTTTGAGGTCCTTTGGGGCTCAATACCACTAGCACTTCCTCCTTGTAGCTAAAAATATGCATAAAAAACAACAAGGTATATTTTATAGGAAAAGCTACAAAACCAAGAAACTTGTTAACTTAGTATTAGCCCAATGAAACACCAATTTAAATGTAAATTTCTGATATGAAAGTGAAACTCTTAGTGTCTATTCTAGATCATAATAATGCTTAAAAATGAGAGAAAAGAGGCAAAGAATGTTAGATAAATATTGGAAACTTTGGATGATTGAAAAGAGTGAGCTTTTCACTCTAAAACCACTCCTTCAACCCTTTCTACACAAGGAAACAAGGAGGTGAGAGCATCCAAAAATCTTGTAAAATACTTTCCAAACTTCAAAGGAAACTACCACAAAATCAAAATCAATACTACTACTAATAGCACCCAAGCGAAATACTTTGCTTGAATCTCCTAGTGAAACTAGTGAAAGAAAAATGCAAGAAAATGAAATGTAGTTATATCACCTCACAAGAACACCATGCAAGGCACCAAGAAGACTCCCAATGCACACCATAGATTCTCCAAATCTTCCTTTATTATCCACAAAATGTTGCTACAAATACTTGTAGCAAGATTTACACATGAGAACATGAGAATGGGAGAAATTTTGGCATAATAGACTTGCTCCAAGAGATCATGAAGAAATGAGGGGGTCTCTTTTATAGGTGAGGATGGGGAAAGACCCCACTTGGATGTGCTCCAAGTGGCATCCATCCATGGGAGGAGGGTCTCATCAAGGGGGGCACACTTTTAGGTCAAGAGAGTGATGTGAGGGTTGAGGGGTGAGTGGGGAAGGGGGAAACCACCTTTTCCATTACCCAAAAGTGAAGTTAGGGTGAATGGGCGTACTACCAAAGTATTGGGGGCCCTCATGATATATTTTTATTTTTTCATGAGTTATTGAGCAAGGGGGCGCCCCTCTTCTAAGGAGATGGTCAATGTGGGTTGTTGGCTAAGCAAAGCGGGTCTTTCTAAGTTGGAAATCATTTTACCAACTTAGGAAATGCATTTGGGATACTTTTCCCACTCTCTCTCATGACTTTAGTGACTTTTACAAAATTTGGCTATTTTAATTAAGCCAATTACATGCTGATTTTTGACCGACTTGGACTCCTCATGGACAATGGCCTAGCAAAACTTGTACAAATGAGTTGATACTTGGTCCAAGGGTGTAGAGGTTTATGAACCATTTTATTTGAGTACTCATACCCCTATACAAAATCTCGAAGGACCACCTTTTTACATTTTATATCAAAAATAATTAAAAATTCCCAATTTGCGGGAAATTTAATTATTTAAAAAATCCTATCAAAACTTAACGGAATTCCACAAGACTCTAGGAAATGTCTAGCATGGTCATTTAATATACTCCTAGACCTTAGTTACCCCATGGGCTCGATCATTAGAACACCTTTCATCACTCTGGAGAATTATTGTGAGTGAAAAACTCAAGGATAATTAAAAATGCAGTTAAAAAAGGTTAATTACCTGAGGAAAAAAAACACTCGATGAAAGGACTTACCTGATGATAAAATCCTAGGAACTACACAAAATTTCACTCATGCTAGCATATTACAAAATTATCCCATGCATGGGAGCGGAAATTCCAATTACATTGAAAAGCATGCCCGAGGCAAAATTTGCCGTGTTGAGAAAAAATCTTCAAAATGGTTGTACCTCTAGGTATATATCTTCATGGAACATGGAGTTGACCCCTAGTCGAAATAGGTGGTCAACAAGAAGAAAAATGAAAGTTGAAATAAACTTGTAGAGAAAGACTAGATACTTAAGCACGCAATAAGTTTACAACAGAAATACTATATCAGCTCTAAAATCAGCAGTAAGACTATGGAGAATATGCCAAATACCAAGTACAAAATTCATAAACCACTAACATTAATTGCATGAGAGAACCAACATGTAACTATGTTAGTTAAATGCAATATGACAAGCCCTAATGGCTGAAAAATTAAAATGCAATTATTGCAGCAATGAGTATGTTAGAGATGATTCCAAGAAATAAATGCAAGACGTTAAACTATGAATGCAAGAAAACGAAATTGCAAATGCAAATTTCCTAGACTAACATAATCGTTGGAAGAGAGAGAGAGAGTAAACTAAACTAGTGTTTGTCATCACTTGGAGCAAGAGAAGACTAATGTCATTTTCAAATACCTTGGGCATATGGAGTCAATGCAACAACCTCAATGGAGGCTAAAAGAAAGAGAAGACTTGAAGACTGGAAACCCTAGGGTTATACCATCACAAGCCTTGGTTAATCTTCTAGGAAAACAACCCTAAGGTTTATACAATCATAAACCCTGGGTTCCATCCTACTTCTAGTGCATCTAGCCTGGAGATGAATTGAACTAGGTTAAACCCTAGAATTGATACAATCATAAACCCTAGACTTTAACCAAGCAAGAGACAAGGTTAGGGGGTTGAACAATCTCAATCCCTAACTTGACCTTAAATGCTTCAACAAACTTAAGATAGACAAACAAGGGAAGGGGATAAACAATCTTAATCCTTACTGAGGATTTCAAAATAGTTCAAGGAAACAAGATAACATGCAACTATTAACCATCTAACAAAGCATTCACCAAAATATACCAAGAACAAACACTTAAACTTGGAAAGAACACTTACTATGCCAAGTTGCTATGCATGAGGAAACCCTAATTTCATGAAAATCCACCAAGAAAGTGCGCATAAGAGCTCCATGATGAGAAAAGAAGATACGAAGACAAGTAGTAATGATTCTCCACAAGTGTTGAGTTATCGTTTACAAGGATGCAGCGCTAGCCTCTTTATATGAGGCAACCCTCGCGCTATATCCCTCAAAAGGCCCTAAAAACATAAATGGATAGGTCATGGCCAACCCCCAAAATAGCCTCATATAATAATAATACATTCTGATACACCAAAACGTCCCCTCCAATATCACACGTGTGAGTATAGGATGCTACAACAAGGGTGACGTCGTGCTCTAGAAGGGTGCATGGGCCTACAAAGGTCATATCTTATCATCAAAGGGTGCAAAGCTAAGTTGCAGGAAACGCCCCCCCCCCCATCAGTTTCGGGTAGGCAACCGGTACGATACGGCCAGGAAACGCCCCCGACCATACCATACTGTGTTTCCCGATTTGGAAACACCGTACGGTACAGACGAGGGTGTTTCTTGGCCGTATCGGCCCGTATGGCCAGCGTTTCGAGCATCTTTGAGGCGAAATAAGAAGAAAAAAAGGGGGGCATGGGGCCCCCAAACAGTCAAATATATATTTTTTTGCATTTTCTATGTTTTTCTTGCATCATTATTGCATTTTTTTGCATCATTATGTTTTTCTGGCAATATAATGTCTTATTTTTAAAAAAACTATATATACATATATATATTTTTTAATTTTTTTATATATGGTGTTTCCCCAGACGTTTTCATTTTTTGGGGGCATGTTTCATACCATTCCAGTTTCGGAAACTTGGAAACGTTTCCCCGTTTCGTGCAACTTAGGTGCAAAGCAAGGTGAAAGGTGACACCTCCTCATCAAAGGTCATGTCTCATCGTCAAAGGACCCCAACTCATCATCATCACCAAAAGCATCATAGCGCATGACGTTATCATCAATATGCTCAACATCCAAGGTGAAATGGTCAATGTCTAAGGTGAAATGAGGGTCCACCATCTCTCCAAGGGATGTCCAATCATCTCCAAATACAACATCCTCAAATCAAAGAAAAATGTGGCTCCAGGTTGCATTGTCCAAGGTGTGGGTCTACTGCCCATTTGATAACCAATATGACCATATATGCAATATTAGAGCTCATCTATCCATCGTCCAATATCCAGGAGGTATAAGAGAGTGTCCTAAGGTATGTCTAATCATCATATGGCCCAACGCTTTGCATCAATTGTGCAACATCCTATGTATAGTGCACAAAATCTTGGGCATCATCATGAGAACGTCCTCCAAGGGACCATGTCAAGTGCACCATGATCAAATAATGTCCACAAAATCAGGTAAGACCAACAATGATGAGATACAAAAGTCATTAGAATCATACAAAGTAAGCCATCATTTAATACAAAATCCAAATAAGCAATTCTCATTAGGTATATCCTTCAAACTTCACATTAGCTCAAGACGTTATGCAATTTGACAAGTTTAGGTATGGGAGGACCATCAAAAGACCCTATTAGGTGTGCTAGTACCCAGGTAGAGGGATAGTTCCTGATAAAACCCATCAAAGTGTAAGTATGGTGAATAAAAACGTTTCAGGGTTACTTCATGGTGATGGAGTCATTAACATGCAAGGTACCGTACTTGGTCCATGTCCATGAGTGTCTTTGAAGAGGGAGTGCTTGTTGCTTGAGATACCCTTTCCTCGACAATGTTTGTATTATGAACCCCTTCTCTAACCTTTTGTTATTCATCTTATGCATTGCAAGTCCCCCTTTTAGGTTTCAAGCGCTTTATTCTTTCTTTTCTTTCTTACTAGCATTGAGTCCTTTCAATTGATATGCATTCGGCGCATTAGGACTAGGGGCTATCACCTCATAGTGAGGGGGTAGAGCTCAAGTTGACCTTTGGCTTTTGAAGTCGGTCATTCATTATCCCATCATTTCTTCTTTCTTTTACAACATTCTTTCCCTTTTTATTCATTTTTTTTAGCAGTTGCATCAACCTCGTCATTCTAGCCCTTCTTCTGATAGGAGGATGAACCACGGGCCTTTTTGGTGTACATGTAACAACCATTACCGAAGTTTAGTACACTGCAGAAGGCCAGGATGGAAAGTGTTAAGTATGGGGGGAACGGTACATTACCCTTATCAAAGCCTCCCAATAGTACCCTTGTTCCCCAAGAGTGAAAAGATTGGACTAGGATACAAATGATGGACACCAAGGTGAAACAGGGCAAAAAGCATAACTTCCAAGCTTATGATTCATTATCTGACTTAACCATGATCCTCACCTAAATGCCTATTGCATTAAATATGACACTATATGAAACAATGAATAGTGTACCTTATAATGTGTTGGACCACCATCATCCGATGAACCATGCTGATTAAGTGTGATAAGCTGAGCTGAATAAGGAGGGAATCATCTAGGGGGTTGTTGGGCCACTGCATGTGGAGAATGTTGATCATCATCATCATCGGGATCATTTTCTTCATTACGGACCATGAGACATGATCTCCTCTAATTACCCCTATGTGAGACTCGAGAGGGGGTAACACACCCAATGCTACAACAAATCGTGAATTGGATTCTGGCAAACTTCCAAGAGGCGACATAACAAGATCTTCTTCAGAAATAGGAGATCCACAAGCTACCAATTGATTCTTGAGAGACTTAAATTGGTTAATGTGATCTTCCATGCTTTGAGACTCCTGAATCCTCCACTAAAAAACCTTCTTTCATAGATATAATCTTGTTTTTACATCATGTAAATCATACAACTTAATCAGTGGATGATGGATCCCAGGCTTCCTAGCTGATTTTGATTCACCTACGTGCAAAATCACATTATCACTCAAATTCAAAAGTATCCAATAGAGCCTTACCATTATTATCCTACCACTTATTAATTGCAGCCCAGACCTAGGTGGGCTTAGTCTCTGTCCCTTCAACTATCCCAATTAAGTCCCGCTTGAGCAATAACATCTTCGGTTTGAGTTTCCACAAATTAGATCCAACACCATCAAATCGTTCCATGAGCCCTTGAGATTTTTTTGTACATTTACATTGTTCAAAGTGTTTAGAATAATGCTCACTTCGGGAAAATAATCCATGTACTGAATCTCTGCAACAATTCCTTTCAAATTTTTACAGAAATGCAACAATTTTATACAAATTTCTACAGAGACACATCAGAAAATTTCTATAGCAATTAAAGATTTCAACCCGTTCCAGCATTCGTTCGATCTTTCTTTGTAACATCTTCAAGCTTATTTCAACTTCTTTCAGCACTTATCCAGCTCTGATACCATGTAAAAGAAATTGCAGATTCAAAAGAAACAACAATGCAAGAAAGAAAAACACACAGAACTATGCACAACTGTTGTATTTCATTACACAGGGCATAAATACTGCAGCAAACTTTTGGTTAGAACAGTTATCTTGTATAGCTTGAGTGGGCCTAATGGTTAAGAACATTTTTTTCCTCCTAGGAGATCACAGGTTCAAATCCAGAGGGAGTAGGGTATGTACACCTCCGTAGACTTTAGCATTCAAATCCCTGCGCGGAGGGGGTCCCTTGTTCCACAAACAAGGGGGTCTCATACACCAATTTGGTGTCTAGATTGGCTGTGACCTTAAAATTAGATTATTATTATTATTATTATTATTATTATATGATCTTATCCTATCATCTTATCTAATTGCATGTTCATCCTATCTACTTGCATGTTCACAGCATGTAGACATTTATTCGTTTTCAAGATAAATCCTAATTATCTGTTTCCTCTATTTGGCTACTTCCATTTTAGCACTAGTATGGGTGACCCCATGGCAGTCCTAGCAATGGCACCATTTTTCCAATGGTACGACAGGGCAACAAAGTGGAGCTCTAGGACCACCCTTGGGCTGGGCAGACTCTTCTCACCTCTAGAACTATGGAGCACCCAAGGAATACTTTTATCGAGTATGATGTAAGAATGCTTGATTGGTACATGATTTGCTCAGTGATGTGGCATGATACTACCTAGTAGGTCCATTCCAATATCATCATGAGAAGAGGATAAACTAATCTAGAGAATGAATGCACACCATGAAAATTACAAGGATCAGTGGGGAACCAAGTTACTTGAAAAGATTGAATGGAATCAATAGATGTTAGGTGGAGCTTGGAGAAAATTGTGGCTACCCCACAACTCTCCAAGAGGGTTGTGACCCATATGGTTGTTTCTAGACAAGAAGTTGCTAATTTGAGATGCCTTACTAATTGAATTCATCATTGGTTGGTGTAGAAAATGAATGGATTCGTGCTATCACACACAACATGAGGACAGGGATGGAAGACCACCCAAGCACCCACACACTACTAAAGAGGGGAAAGAGGAGAGTAGAGTCACCACTCAGCTTTTGGGCTAAACTAAGAAACTCTGGGACAAGGAAGGACGAGATCAAGAAGAGAGGGAAGGCCACTAGATTGATTAGGGTTTTAGAATCTTGATTATGTTAACCTATGGTTGCAGATTATTAGGGTACTTCACTTAGATTTCAAATTAGGCTTTACTAGCAAATCAGATAAGGAAAGTAAACTAACTAGCTAGGGTTAATTCACTGGCAATTCCTTTAATGAGCTAAAAACCCTAAAGCTGGAAAAGAAAAGAGAAGTATGGAAGGAATTCACTCGAAATTCGTTGTTGTAGGAGCTAAAGCTAGTGCTGAAGAGGAGACTTGTGACAAGCCTCCAAGAGTGATTCATGTCTTGGAAGATCCTACACACGCAGTTTCAACTTCCTGCGAGACAAGACTTTCTCCAATACAAAAATATATCTATATAGAAACACAAATAAACACTAGATCTACTACCAAAAAGAGATATCAATAATAACACTAAGTAGAGAGACCCTAGTGCCCTCATAAAGATGATAAAATGTAGTGAATGAATGGATTTTTGCTACCACACACAATGTGAGGGCAAGGATGGAAGACCACTCACACACTACTGAAGAGGGGAAAGAGGAGAGTGGATTCGCCACTTGGTTTTAGGGCTAAACCAAGAAACCCTAGGACAAGGAAGGAGAGAATCAACAAGAGAAGGAAGACCATTAGGTTAATTAGGGTTTTAGAATCTTGATTATGTTAACCTATGGTTATAGATTATTCAAGTAATTCATCTAGGTTTCAGATTATGTTTTATCGGTAAATCAAATAAGGAAAGTTAACTGACTAGCTAGGGTTAATTCACCAACAATTCCTTTAACAAGGTAAATCGTAAAACCCTAATGTTGGAAATGCAAAAGACAAGTATGGAAGGAACTCAGTCACAATTCGTTGTTGTAAGCTTTGAAGGAACTTGAAGCTACTCGGGTTGAAGAGGAGAGTTGTGATAGGTCTCCAAGAGTGATCCACATCCCTAAAAATCCTAGAAATGTAGTTCCAATTTCCTGCAAGACAAGACTTGACCCAATCTCCAATACAATGATGTGTCTATATAGAAGCACAAATAAACACTAGATCTACTACCATAAAAGATGTACCAATGCGAAAACTGAGTAGAGAGACCCTAGTTCTCTAAGAAAGGATGATACCTCCCTTGCGCTAGTTGTGATGGAACCTCCTTTGAAGTTGTAGGGTCGAAATGTTTGAGGTATGAATGGAACTATGCCAACAAAGATGCTTGAGGATGAATCAACAATCCTTCAAGGTTGGAGCCAAGCTAATCACAAGAGGTCCCTGTAGAGGTGCTAGAGATGATAGGTTCAAGCATCCCAAAAGCATGAAAGAGGAGGAAGATCAAGATGTGTTGCTTATCCAAGTATGTCCCTACAAGATAGGGTTTCAAAGATAGAAGTTTCTAAAAGAGTTCCAAAAGATCCAAGAGGCCTTACAAAGAGGCATTGGATGGTATAAATAGGAAAGGGAATAACCTCAAGGTGTAGGTGTATGTTAGGTTACCATTGGAGGGTTTGAGTTGTACAAAATAGTTATACCATGTGTATTGACTCAATACTGTGGATTTGTTAAGATTGTGCTACAAGGTTTTAGGCCCAAATCGCCTCCTTGTTACACGTGATGCGGAACATAGATGCAATACCCTCTTAGGAAACTGCAGTACACTTTCCACCAAGAGACCAAGTAGGGTTAAGAAAGTTTGGCTCATTTTGACTCCATAAATAATAATCCCAAATGAATTTGGGTTGATATGGACCCAAAATGAGGTATCCTAAGCAATTATGGACCTAGTTGGGGGTTTGTGCCCCCAACTGAACCCCAAGGTTGGGAAACACCCCAAATGAGTGCCTTGAGAGTCAAAGTGGACCAAACCAATGACCAAGGGCTAGATACCAAGGGAAAGAAGGCATCCAAGGATCATACCTAAATGATAGACACCCAAAATGAGGCATCCTAAGAAATTATGGACTCGCTTTGGGGTTTGTGCCGCCAACTAAACCCTTAAATTTAGGAAATACCCCAAATGGGTGCCTTGAGGGTCAAAGTGAACCAAATTGGTGACCAAGGGATAGAGACAAAAGGAAAGAAGGTATCCAAGAATCCTACCTAAGTGCTTAACATCCCTAAAATATCACATATATAGGCTAAGGTTGAGGGAACCTCGAGAAGGTGGTCAATCACAAAAGAATGGTCTTCAGAGGTTATGTATCATCATTAGGTGGGTCATGTATGATTGAAGCACGGGAGTGAACCGCACATTGTACCTCCTAGTGGGTAGGCATATGTGAGTACTCAAGTTCAAATCTCACACGCTACAGTTCAGATAAGGGTTACTCCTTCAAGCTCGGAAGTAAAACTATTTACAACCTAGATTGAAAATCACAAGCCAATTTGTGTTAAAACTTAAAATCCATTTGTAAATTTGTACTCAATTGTTGCAAGAGATTTAAGATGGATTTTTGAATTTGTTCCGGTCTCCTATAGAAGGAAGAAGATAGAAAATAGAGGGATTCTTGAAGCTCACGAGATGCATATATACAACTTACCGAAAGTTGTTGTCAATTTTTGAAAGAGTTAGTGTTAAACCAAAGATGAGTGATATAGGTGTTGATATATCTCAAAGGACTTTTGCACGCTTCATTTTGAAAGACTCAGAGAGTTATAAGAGCAGGGAAATGAAGGTAATGATGCAATGGTTGATTACAGGGAAGGTTTAAGAAAGGTCACCAACAATGAAGTTGAATTCAAAGGCCTTATCTGAGGCCTTAAGTTGGGTAAGGAACAAGAAGTTCTAAGTCATGTAGGTAACTATGACTTCTAAGTAAACGCAAAAACAAGGAATTCAAGCTTTGACATAAAGAATTTAAAAGGTAGCTATGTTCCAAGTCATACAGGGATTGTAACTATGGAAAATAATCTAGAGATCATTTATAGTGTTAGGAATGCATTATATTATTTGCATGGTTATCCCCACCAATGTTATCAAAACTAGACTAGTCATTGAATTGATCGACCCCAAAAAACTGAATCGAACCAGAACCGAACCGAAAAACTAGTCGACCAAAAATACATAAAATATTTAAATTTCGAAAAAATATATATGAATCCAAACCATTATACACAAATTTGAAATTTTTATCATGTATATAGCAAGTAAGGGTGCATATAACCGAAATAGCACCAAGTGAAATCCATCTCTGAACCAAAATACATCAACAAAGAGGCTCTAAATGGCCTCTAGAGTCCAAAAAAAATTCAAGCTACAAAAAATAACTACATATCATCAAAATCATTGCCTATATTGGGATCCTCATCATCAGTATCACCCTCTAAGCATTAAAATAAGATAGAAAAAGATTAACATGTCTAATCAGTGATTTTGCTTGAGTGAAAGGAACATTTTTGTTAGGGTCGTGATAGAGGAGTTCAACAATCAATGCCACCGACATCGAGGTACATAGAGGGCTTGGTGCTCTTGATTAAATGCCAGTTCCATTCCTTCATACATGACATAATACAGTGAAAACGTTGCAATCCTTCCAATCTTGAAAATTGTTAAGTCTGTTGAATTTTGAATGGGATCTAAAATTCTACTTTCTCCATATGAAATCCAATGAGGTTGGAACCACTCAAACATCCTGAAACAATTAATGGTAATGTCAAAAATTTAAGTAAAAGGATGAAAATGAAAGATAGAGGAGAATGTCACTAAGGCAGGTGAAATGGAGGGGGGGATCTCTTTAAATAGCATTAGTAGGGCCCCACGGTTAGGTATTGTGCTTGCAAATAACTTAATTTGTTGTTTTAAAAAAATAGGTTTTGGTGGTCCCTAGCCACTCCATATGGCACCTTACAAAACCGTCCAATTTGGTATAGAACCAACTTTTTGGTGCTTGTTATCCCCGATATCTAGGGATAACTAGGAGATCATGTCTCGAGGCCCACAGGTCCTAGACATGGAGTACCGAGAGCAGGATTGACCTAAGCATGGCCCTGGAGGGCCCATCCTTCTTCTTCTTCACCAGACTTGTCCTGTCAGCAGCAGCAGCTTCCATCACCATCGGCTTGGACTTGCATCGGAGAGGACTCTTGCTCCATGAGGTAATTGGTCCAAGGTATCATGGTATGTGTCATATTTGATCGTTATAACCCTCTTATATATGCATTAGGTTCCTTTCATTTCTGA
>JASDQU010291600.1:0-14357 GCA_032191745.1 Picea mariana | reverse complement strand
CACTCTCAAACATCCTGAAACAATTAATGGTAATGTTAAAAATTTAAGTAAAAGGATAAAAATGAAAGATAAAGGAGAATGTCACTTTTACTTACTACCATTAATTAACATTAATTACTACCCTCAGCTGCACACCAAAACACCTTACAACTCCAACTTGTTACTTAGGTTTTAGGTTTTAGGGGGTTTTAGAGGGTTTTAGGTTTTTGGGACCAAACCGGCCGGTTTATGACCAAAGGCAAGTGAAGTAAAGAGGATACGCAGTGCTCGACTCAAGACTTAGACTCTTACTAGACTCAGAGCTCTCTCCACCAAATTCTGAATGAATAAAATGAGAGACTCATACCTTACTTATAGTAGTTCTAGCAGGTTGTCGGTAAACATGAATGGGCAACTGCCAGTTACAAAGATTCCTATGAAATGATAGATGGGGCAGCTGTGGACTACAGCTGTTATCTCGTCCCTTGGAGGCTCGGCCATATGGGGACCCATCGTCATCAATCACAGAATGACATTGACAAAAGTAAAATGATTCTACCTTATCATTACACTGTGGAGTTCACGGAACCCACGAACCGTCAGGACACCACTGTCGGCCCGATAGACATGAATCATTACAAACTTTTATTTAGATGGAGAACATTAGGGGTCCATCATGCTTCTAACATATTTTGAATATTTAATTCTGCTACAGAGTCAAAAGAGAATTCACTGTTGTACTCATGACTAGAAGGAGGCGAACTGTGATCTGATGAGAAAGGAGGAAGCCCGCTGAAGCACCTATAGAAAGGTGACCCTTGCAATGCTGGAATTAATTCTTCGTCAGGAACACATAGGTTACCATAATAAGTACTGGTAACTTTATAGCAAGGAGGCTCATTTGGTTCTGTCTGTGCATAATGAAGCTCACTAGTCATATATGTAAGACTGAAAACAAACCATGCATTGTGCTGAGCAGCTTCACATATTTCAGCATGAAACCAAATCTTAAAGGCTTCTTTATCAGTATTATTGAAGAAATCTACATCTCTAGGACAGTAAGTCCAGAAGAGTAGATACAGCCATCCGGACCAGGAATAATAATAATCTTTGAACAAATCACATTCAAATGTTATCCAGCAACACCCGTCATATTTAACTTGATGAAGAATTTTGCAATAATCTTCATATGAAAGTGTAGGAGTGTAAAGGCTAATGTAGACTTGTCCTTGATGTGGTCCACCAGTCATTATTCCTCTGAATAGATCTCTGTTTTCTCTGAAATATCTACCAAATGACTCATAGCCATTATACTTATCAACCCAGAATTCTAGTATGCGTAGACATGCAAGACTAGATTTTATACATGTAGCTAAACATTCAAAACAGTAACAATATTCACAGTTTGTACAAACCAAGATCCATTTGAATCCTGGTGGAGCTGCTTGAGACATTGGACTCAAGGAGGATGAAGCCATTTGATTGTTTTATCTTGTTCTTTTGCAGGTGAGGCTTCTCTTGTTAACAGGTCTGCAATGCAATATTCTTTACCTGGTTTATACTGGATATCAAAATCATATCCATCTAGCCATAGGCTCCACCGCAGAACTCTGTTGTTCCCCTGTTCAAGCAACCTCTGATTAGTCAACATTCCCTTCATATGTTTTAAATCAGTTCTTACAGTAAAATGGATGGGTTTGAGAAACATCCTAAATTTCTTTATTCCATTCTTGACTGCAAGAATCTCCTTATGTGATGAGGGATATTTTGACTCTGGGTCTGTAAAACATCCAGAAGTATAGAGACATACTTCTTCCAACCTTGGACCATTTTTCTGCAGAAGAACTGCTGCCCATGTTTCATTGGAGGCATCAGTTTCTAAAATTAGGCTGAGTGATAGGTCTGGAAGATGTAGCTTGGGTAAGTTCTGGATTTTAAGCTTAATCATCTGGACTGCTTGTGTCATTTGGTGGTTCCAGGGAATAGATTTATTCAATCTTTTTTGAAGTATCCGAACATCTTTTGCCTGGTTTTCATAGAACTGTCGGATATAATTCAAACATCCTAGAAACCTTTGGAGTTGTTTAGTGTCCAGAATTTCATCAGGGGACTCTAACAATCTTTTTAACACATGGTCTTGTAATTCCACTTCTCCTTGAGAGAGTATAAGACCAAGATATTCTATTTTAGATTGTGCCCAACACAACTTGGATTTACTGAGCACAAGTCCATGCTTGAACAATAAATCATAAACCTGCTGTAAATGCTGTACATGTTGTCTCATATCTACAGAGCATATAAGTAGATCATCTATATATACAATAACAAAAGGGAGATGTCTGAAAATATCATCCATCCTTTTCTGGAACTTAGATGGAGCATTTTTCAGACCAAATGGCATTACCTTCCATTGATACTGGCCTTGTGGCACTACGAAGGCAGTCTTGTATCTGTCTGCTGGAACAATACCAATTTGCCAAAACCCACTTTTAAGATCAAACTTGTTGAATACATTACATTTCCCTATTTTGGAGAATAATAGTTCTTTAAAGGGCAAGGGGTATCTGATAGGTAACAAGGCAGCATTAAGAGCTCTGTAATTAATAACCATTCTAGGTTTTCCCCTTTTTTGTTCACTATGTTTATTGACATAAAATGCTGGACATGCCCAAGGACTTCTACTATTCTCTATCAGCTTTCTATCCAATAATTCTCCAATCTCTTTTTTACAGTATTCCAATTCTGATGGAGACATATGATTGGCAAAAGCTTTCTGAGGCTTAGGAATGTATTCTTCTTTGTATGGCAATGTGACAAAGTACTGTTCTCTTGTCCAGAAAGCATCAGGATAATCAGAAGTACAATCCTTTTCAATTCTTTCTTTAATATCCTTGATTACTTCTAATCCATGCTGATTGATGTTTCTGACTATTTTCTGGATCTTAGCAAGACTACTAGCAGATTTTTCTAATTGCTGTGTGGATTCTTTTACAGCTATTCTGCTATCAAAAGTAGTTTTACTAGGGATCTTTAGAGGCTTACCATTTACAAATAATTGTACATAATTTCTTTCAACTGTAAGAGGAAGACATTTATTCACAAAATCTTGGCCTAGCAGGATATCAGATCCAGTATCAAAACTATAAAAGGTTACTGGGATCTTTTCTTCTTGGTTATAAATGGGGAAGTCTGGAGCTATACGGGATATCTTTAACTCTGTTTTATTGACAGCTCTAAATGATATATTTACAGGCTGCCAGTAATATTCTGAAATGGCTCCAAATTTTGCACAAGAGTTCATTGCTCCAGTATCTAATTGAGCAACCAAGGCATATTGCAAATATCCTGATACTTTAATTGAGATGGAGATGATGATTCTATCATCTAGGCCTTTGATCATTTTATTTACAGGGAATTCAGCTTCTTTTTCTATTTCCAAGAATATCTCCTTTTCAAAGTTTTCATTCCTTTTTCTTTTGAGATATTCAAGCTCTTCTCTTTGCAGTTTCAGTGTATGCCATAACTGCTTAACTAATGTTTCTTTCTCCTTTATTTCTTCTTCTAGATGAAATATAGTATTATCCAGAGATTCATCAGGCATACTAGGAGGAGAATAAGGGAGGATGGCTTTTCCTTTGATTTCCTCAACAAGATGTTTCTGGCTTGTAACCTGATGAGAGTCAGGAAACTTTGGTGGCAGAAATTCATCATCTGTAGGAGTGTAATGGTGAATATTCACCACGCTGGGCTGTCGAAGAGAATCAATTTGCTGAGTAAGATGTTCAATTTGAGAAACATATTTGTCATAAAGATGAAACTGACCGGGAGTGAAAGTAGAGAGCTTTTGTTGAAGCTGAGAGCGCTGAAAGATAAGAGAATTTACATCAATGAAAGAAGACATCATTTTGATTTCAAGGAAATCGAGTTCATTGGGAGGTGAAGTAGAGAACTCAGTATCGGAGAGGGCATCAGGAGAATCTGGGAGTGAATCATCATTGTCATTAGTGATGGAGAGATACTCACCATCTGAACGGTGGGAGACTAGATCCGATTCAGCAGGATCATATCCTGTGGCAAACAAATCCATAATCTTGATCTGGGATTTCGTTTTCGACCGCAGAGGACACTGAGACGCCCAGTGGCCTGGCTTTTTACAAATAAAGCAAGCAGTTTTCTTGGCTCTGGCAGAAGGTGATCGTTTCTTAAAGAAGAATTTTCTTTTTTGTATAGGAAATCTACGAGAAGATTTTCTAAAGGGCTTTTTACCATGAGAACAATCACATTCTTTTCCTGATCTATGTTTTGGAGTTTTCTTTTTATGTGAACAGCCAAAACTAGAAGTTTCATTAAATACTTCACAAACTGATGAATCAATTCCCATATGTTTCTTTAGGGATTTAGCAGTCTTCTTTCTAAGACATTCATTTTGAAGAGCAGTAACAACTTGCTCTTGAAGACCAGCAAGAGAGAGTTCCTCAATATCAATCTCAAGGTCTTCCATTCTCTGTCTAACAAGATCTGGTACTTTACCAGGAAGAGAATACAAATATTTTCTAAGATAGGTTGTATTAGTGGGGTCTGGAACTTTATACAACAGGGATTGCATTGTGCAGAAATATTTTGGCAGTTGGGAGAGATTGCAGAGTTTTTGATTCATATAGAGATCTGCATAATGACTCATGTCAATTTTAATATCTCCATAGAATTCATGTACTACTGCCTTAACTAGCTCATCTACTGGTCTTTCATGCTCTAGTATTCTGAGCTTGCTTCTTGGAGTTACTCTTTCCCACCAAAAATGCAAATTACCAACAAATCCCCAAGTTATTCTTAATGCAAGGTCACTCCAACTCACTTTGTCTTTATGGAGTAACTTCTGTGTCTTAGCCCAAGCTTGCCATTGTTGAAATATGTTCTACATGTCCTTCTTAGATTTACAATCAAAATCAGAAATAGGAGCAGTATCAACATGCTTGATAGAAGATGGAAGTTGTCCATCAATATTCATAGGGGCTTTCTTAGTTCCAGTATATCTGGCATTACACCATTTTTCCCACATGCTCTGGTAAGAGGTAGTTCCAGAGGTTTGTCCAGCCTCAGTCTCTGGCTGCTGGTGTGAATCACTGGGTTTAGATTCACCATCCAAAGATTTAATACAATGTTCTTGCAAAAATTCAATAGGAGTAGTTATATGTACAAGAGATAACTGATGCTCTAGGCTAGCTGTTCTTGCCAAATTTTCTTGTTGAACTTGCTTTAACTGGTTTTCTAGACCATTGATTTGATTATTTACCAGTTCAAGTTTTTGTACAGCAAGCTGGGAAATTTCAGCGATCCTTACGAGAGTAGGATTTGACAAACTAGAAGCTAATTGCTTCAGTGTTAGTAATTTTCTATCAGACGAGGGATCACCAAATAAAGAGAATGTAGCATCCTGTGATTCTGGGATTAAAGGAGAAGCAGGTCGACTTTCTTCTTCATAAGAGACCTTCAGATCAGAAACTGCTTTCTCTATAATCTCCAGCTTCTCTAGGATAGTGGGCAATAGAGATTTTAAATTTTCTTGACCATGCTCGAGAGAATCAATCTCTGAATGTAAACCATTCAGATGTCTTTGAGTTTTTATTAGATCTTGAGCAATATCGTCAATATTTTGGGCAAGGCACACAGACTGATAATTTGAATAATTCTGTAGTCTTATTATTTCCTGAGAAGGAGTTGCATCTGATTTTCTATACTGCATAAAGTCAAGGTCTGCTACCATATCATTAAGAAACTTAGGGACATGATTCCCTGGACCTAAATGTCTATATGGTAGTTCTGTCCTTTTCTCTTTTCCACTTCTCGGGAGAGGAGATTCTAGCATTTTGATAGTCGGGACTGCCAGATCTTGACAATCAGAACAATCTGCATGTTGACCATAATGGTCTTTCTTTGTCTGATATGTTCTGAAGTTTCTAGGGACAGATGGACAGGATGTCATATTTTCTTCATCACAAGGCTGTTGGACTGGGAATTTCCTCTTACAATAGTAACAATCTTCAGTGCCTTGTTGATGATGCAATAGGTGATCATCTAACTTAGATCTTCCAGAAACAGGTTTATATACAGGGTTTCTGGGAGGAGAATGTACAGGAGTATGTCGTGCAGAATTAGATCCGGTAGTACTAGCAGAGAATTGAGAGGATTTTTTGTTTAGATCTTGTATTCTCTGACTCTGTGACCTTCCTAGCTTGAGTACAGGTTTTCCTGTAGTATTTACTGACAGAGTAAGCTCTTTTGGCATAGGAGGTTGTAACTTTGCAGAGATAGGTTCGTAATCTGCAGACCACTCTTCTATTTCAGTAAGTTGGCAAAATCCTAATGATAAAGGAGAAACATTTCCAGGGCCAACTACCACGCTTTCAGTAGTAGCGTGTTGGAGCAATTTGGGATTGAGAGCAGGCATGGTTGTGGTAACAAATCGGAGACAGATAGAAGAATGAAGTTGAGCTATTTTAGAACCTTCGGCCATATTGAAGCCGGCAAACTGTACATAGGCTTGCAATAAAGAATTTATATATGGATCTCGGAGAGAGACTTGATACTGAGGTAAAGCCAAAGACCAGACAGGGCCATTGTGGAGAGGGGCTTGGAAACCAGAGATAAGGGCATCCTGGAATGTGTTATGGCGAGAATCAATAATACATGTAAGGACATTAGTATCCAATCCTGGGCAAACTAACGGATTGATACCGAATTGGATTAATCCTATATGTATATATTCAAATCCATGTTCAAGTCCCCAATTGATATCGGCTTCCTGAATTAATGGAACTTGATAAACAGACTGGCCAAGAGAGATGGGTATATTAACAGAACAATAACGGATCAGTGTAGCAGCACGAAACTGGAAGATAGAGATATTATATATATCAGAAGCAGGAATTTCAGGCATACGCTAGTTAGGATCTGGTTCATATTCTTGTGCTAATAGGCGAGTATTATACAGAGGCTTATGAGAAGACTGACTTAAAAGCTTGGTATACCACTTAGATGGTTTATATTTAGCAAGTGCAGACAAATCATGTGATGAAGTATTCTTCTGTGCAGCCATAATGAATTACTGCAACTTCTGGCAAAAATCCTTATATATTGCAGGCAAGTAAAAGTTAAAGCGGTAAGATTCACTTACAATAGGAAAAGGACTTCTGCAGCAACAAGCCTTCACACGGCACCAAAAGCTGACTTACACGTCCTACAACGGCTGGAGACTACTGTCATGTGAATCACGTCACTCGAACTGAGCTTTACACATCTCGCAATCAGATTTTCCCAGACACATGGCTCACTCAAAATAACAACACTTTGAAATACAGCTTTATATTAATTTGTCAAGCACTTATACATTGATATTCATGCAGGAGGCATGATATACAGACTTAATAACAGAGAGATATATCTGCACAGAAAAGCAGGGCTTTTAGGCTTATGTCCTCGAAGATACAAGGATTAGCCAGGCTCCTGGCACACTGCTCAGGCAGAAACTATCTCAGACAACACTTATGGCTCTGATACCAATTTTACCAAAGTACGCACTTCAGAGTGGACTGGATCTTACAGACACATATTACACTTGAGATCAATGCTTTTCATTTGCTAACACAGGATCCCGAAGGCAAGTGAAGCAAAGAGGATACGCACTGCTCGACTCAAGACTTAAGGTCATAAACCGGCCGATCGGTTCGGTTTATTGACCGGTTTGAACCAGTCGACCATCAAACCAGTCAAACCGGTCGGTTTCGGTTTCGGTTCAACGGTTTTTAAAACTAGGAGTGTAATACATGGTAACTATTGAGTGTGGCTATGACCACCTTCTTGGGCTCTTCACGTAGTGACTCACCCTCACTACATGGTTGCTCCACCTCAGGACTATCGTGTACCTCCCCTGGTACGTGACCCGCCTCCTCATCGCCCTCTTCATCAGAAAGCACTTCTATGTAGTGTGCTTTCCCCTTGCCCATGCATCTGTGACCCGGCTCCCAAGGGTCTTTGCAGGTGCAACAAAGCTTCTTCCGCCTGAGCTCCCTTCGAGTTTCTTCGTCCAAACGGTCCTTCCTCGTCCATTCCTTCTGAAATGGTTTCCTATCCTGAGGCTTAGTCAAATGTAAGGTTTGGCAGGTCCTTTAGTCTTTGGAATTGTATCCTTCATGTCAAGCGTCCACGTAATAGTGTCCTGTAGTGTGGCTGGTTTGAGGCCCTTGACCCACCCATGCAAGGGCTCAGCTAAACCCTCCGTGAATAGCATCCTTAGATATTTCTTCTTGACCCCATTAACCCATAACTAAAGGCACTAATCTTGCATTTGAGAAATAAAATATTGCATTGGGAAACGTGATTTTTGGTCATTTTTACTTTTTGCAAAGTGGATTGTATTCCTTGTGCCTTGGGCACCTCACAACCACTACGGCATCCCCATCAAGGGGCTACCTCTTGCTGCTGTTATAAAATTACATCTTCATCCATTAGGGCTACAGAAACCCTAACATATTTGCTTGAATAACTCTCTCATCAACCATTCGATTTTGCTCAAACTTTGCACATTTATTCTTCTTGGTCTAGCGCACTTTTTGGCAAAGTTTGAGGGGTTTCCAGTGGCTGATTTTCTTGTTGTAATACATTGAATGTTACAGCCATAAGGCTGATATAATTTGTTGCAGACAAGTGTTTACAACGACCTTATCTTTTTATGCTAGAATATTGGTTTTTCATCTTGAGTTTAACTAGTCATTAACTAGTCTTTCTCTTGTATCTTCTACTTGATCTCTAGCATTTATTGAGCAGCTTATAGTACCACATTATTGTTGATCTATATTTTTATCTATTGCTGCAAATTAGGGACAGCAAGCTTAACTTGTTGATCCAACTATCATACATCATTGCAAAGTGGTTTTTCGTGTGTCTCGGGCAGGTATTTCACCATTTACAGATTACTCAACATACTTGGCAACCCTTGGACCTTCCCAAGACTTCATTCCACACATTTCACTCCACTTAAACTTGACCTCTAGGGGCTCCACTTCCACCTCTATCCATCTTCATCTCATTCCCCCTAGGGTCACTAGGATCGCCTCCCTAGAGTGACCTAGTCACCCTTGAAGTGTGGGACCTACATCGCGGTGACATTGGGTGTAGGATTCCCAAGTTGTAGCACTTGTTTTTGTGGTTGGGTCGAGCTTTGCTCAACCTACAACTTGTTCTATAACATTTTGGCGACATTGTCGGGGAAGATTTTGAATCTTCTTGGTACCCTAACGACACTTTGGTAAGCTATCCCAAAGCCTTTTCCTTAGCTTGCCTGACGACTCCACCTAAGGGACGTTCTCTTTCCCTTTTCCTTGATAAGCTCATATTGAAGCTCATCTGGCGACTCCACCTTCCCATAATCCTTCTTTCCCCAAACCTTTTCCCCGTGGGAGGTTCAAGCCTTCTAAGGTTTACCAAAGAAGGCCTCCTCTCAAGTCTCTCGTTGCTAAAACCCTTTTTCAAAATACCCTTCCTCTTGCTCCAATGGCTCGCCCTTGGGAAAGGGACCCCTACAAACCCCTTAACATGGCCAATATCCAAGGTTACCGTAACAAAATGCCAACTGAAGTCAACAAGTGGTTGCCAAAGTTCCCAAGAAACAATGTGAGAATTGTTGAAGACCACATTTATGTCATGGGCTGAGACATGGACAAAGCAGGTATTGATCGTGAAGATGTGGCCATGAAGTTATTTGCTTCATCATTGACTGAAGAATCCCTTGATTGGTTCAAAGGACTCCCTGATAATCATATCACGTCCTATGATGCTTTTTCCAACTTCTTCAAGAGCAGATGGTCAAAAAAGGTAGTGTTGTCGTCCTTATACACACTTGCAAACGTGAGGTAAGTCCGGCTCACTTAGTGTGTCCTTGGAGGCACAATGCCTAGGTTCACAGCCCACGCTGTCACTTTGACCGAAACCTCTTCCGTCTAGGCTTACTCCTAGGAAAGCCAAAGGGGGTAGACCTTAGTTACTAGATGTGTTAGAGCTAGGTTCTAGGAGTTAATTTTAATTTGTTAAGGTTAGAGGGGATTCTAATCCTAAGATGCTAAGGCAACCATGCAAGATGCAAGGGTTAGCAAGAAAAGCAAGCCTTTTCCCTAGGTCAACTAGGACTAGTGCCTAGAAATTGGGCAAGGGGTCAACTATGTTCAAGGGTGTTTCTTTGCAGAAGATTACAAATTACTTACAAGTTTACGATAGACTCAATTAAATCAAAGAATAATATCATGTACAATTACTTACAAAAAGGAATGCTAGGATACAAATGATACAAAGCAAACTAACCACGTTTATCTTCTTATGTGTGCAAAATATAAAAGACTAAAGCATCATAACATATCACCACATATATGAGATCATCATCAACACATTAGATCATCAACAAATTCCAAAGATTTAGAAGAGTTAAGCACAACTGTAATGAAGATTATTGAAGATGATCCACACTCTTGATTATTAAACCCCCAAGTATTCTATTCGGTTTGGTCTAGGGTTTAATTTTTTAGGCTTTTCTTAAGATTTACAAGTTTTAATTAGCTTTCACCAAAGCCTCCTCCTCCTATTGCCAAATAACTACTGGACACTCAAGATAGTATGGCAACGAGGCCAACCCTAGCAGAACCAGTCAGCCCAAAACAAGAGTACTTCCCGGAGACGACACACACCTGGTGTGCCACGGGGCAGTCCCCTGCCACTACCCTCCGTTGTTTTCCTCAAGCCCCGTTTTAGATGGTGAAGATGGTGGTCTAAGGTACCCTAAAGTAGTCTATTAAGTATATAAGTTGATTAGGTAGACTTTTAGGTGATTTTTAGAGTGTTTAGAAGATTTTAAAGCACATTTTAGGTGCGATTTAGTGATATGGCCGAAACTGTTATTAGTTTTATTAGGGTGTTGTCTTAAGCTTAAACAATCAAGTGTATCAAACAACAATAAAGTAAAGATATTATCACATGCACAACAATAGTTTGCTATGAAACAAGAGATCTATGGCAAGAACAACTTGCCTTAAAGAGATCAAAAGAAAATTTAAAGTGTTTGCCTACTTAACCATTCAACATTCAAGCCCAAGTAGATGGCTTCCAATAGATATAAGTAATATAGAGAAAGAACCAATTACTTGTTAAGCACTTAAGATATTTGAAGCATTAAGATTTAAACCATGTGCATAGGAAAGAGATATAAGAATTTTGAAATAAAACTAACCAATATCTAGTTAGATTATTTAGGTGTGTTGCCCAATAGGCTTAAGATAATGATATAGGTCTAAAACATAAGCATTTAGAAACATATAAAACCATAGATCACATCATATCACATCATGAAGTATTAACATGTAGCCTTACTTATTTGGGGTATTCCTCTCCCAACTAGGTAGGTGATTAGATTCGATTTGCTTAGTTAGGTTAAGTTCTTTAAGATTTTAGCAATTAGGGCAAACCACAAAAGAAGAGCAAGAAAGATAGACTAAGCTACAATCTGAGCTACTAAACAAGCAAGAAAACCCCACGGCCTAGGTTTGGAAGGTGCCCTCACCTCCAAAACCTCATGGCCAAGCTAAAAAAGACTCAAAAAATTGGAAAAATTTAGATCTAGCCCACGTCCTACCTATCCCAAAGCTCACACGTGGGAGGAGGCCGTACCACTTCTCCTCCTACACTATGAGCTTCAACAAACAAGCAAAAAGAGGAGGAAAAACATACTAGAATGCTTGAAAATGAAAGGGGGGTTGAGATATAGCTACCAAATCCCCAAAAGGGTCTTGAAGTGTTGTGTGTGTCTCTTTTGGGCAACCAAAAGCTCTCAACCAGATCTGATATACTTGCAAAATCAACAAGCTTTGCTTGCTAGAATGGCTACACAACCAAAAGAAGTTAAGGAAACCCTTGCCTTGTTAGGGAAAGAACTTTCCACAATAAAAGATATTGTATTTGATAAAATTTTGACCTACTTAAACAATCATATGCTAGCTGAAAATGGAATGAGTGAACAACAACAATAGAAGATGAGCAATATAGTTAGAGAAATGGAGTATGTGAGAGCTTCAAGTGACCCTTCTCCTTGAAGGAGTTCCCAATGAAACCCTAGAGATAAACCTGCAAGATCTCTTCAAACAACATACATACAATAGATAATATGTTGATGTATTGAAACTAAATGACACTTCTATTTAATCTAACACATCAAGATATATAAACCCAATAAGCATACGCCCTATTAGATCTACTTAGATAACACTTTACCTAAGATCTAGTGTTGCAAGCATTTAAAAACACCAATACAAAGTTACCTCCCATGCATAAGAAAAAGAAGCATACGCCTTAGTCTTCTTGTTGTCCTCCAAAGTTTCTCCAATATTTATATTACTCAAGAAAATGGTTTTGGAGAAAAATACTCCAAAACCCTAGAGCATAGAATGGAAATGAAATGGAATGAATGACTAAAGAGAGAGAGTTGAAAATCAAGTAGCATAACAATAGCTCAAGATATGGTGAGTTGGAGAGGCGAAAAGAGATATATTTATACTTGGAGAGGCAAACCTACCTCTCTTGGATCTAAGCCAAGTGTCCACCACCAAGCAAAGGAGTAGATCTCTAGGCTAGGGCGCACCCTTTAGGGTTTGCACAATAGATCTAGGGTGTAGAAAAATAAAAAAATTACTTGGATAGATCCAAGGGCATGTAGGAGGCATGGGATTTGTGCCAAGGTAAATGAAGAGGCTCAAATAATTTTTTAAAAATTATTTGTGGAATTTCTAGAAGAGGAAGGGCGCACTTCTCTTCGAGGGTGCACCACTTGGGATGAGGGAAAGGTGATGAGGGGTGAGAGATGAGTGAGGTGGGTTGGGATCACACAAAACTTCATGAGAGAGCTTGTGGGATCCGTGCTAGGGCAAGAGAATGAGCCTCAACAATAAAAAAACGAATTTTCCATTGGAGAGACACAAAGGGGGGTGTAACTCTCTTGGAGAGCGCTCCACAAGGTCAAAAATCAAACCAAATGCAATGATGGGTGAGGTGGAGTAAGTGGGGTCACCTCTAAGGGTGATATAGGAGCTAAATGAAGTGAAAGCTCAAGAGAGGGGGCCACACTCAAGTCACAAATTAATTAAAAAGGGAAAAACGTCAATCCCCCTAGGGAGGCGTAACTTTTGAGTGTGGAGATGGTGTAAAGGATTAAACAAGGTTGAAAAAGGTTGGGAGGCTAAGTTTATGCTTAGGGGGTCTCTCTCTAACCATCATTTCAACATTTCACATCATCTAACTCATTATTACAAATTTTACATCTTGCCATGTTTGGACTTTAGCAATTAAAATTGTTGTTCTAGACTGACTGACACTCCGGGTGGACTAACCCATGGCTAAAGTAGTCCGACTGAGCTGAAACTTGGTCCATGGATGTAGGGGGTGTTATTCCGTTTCTTTTGAGCACAAATACCCCTATCAAAAGTCCAAGGATCCAGTTTTTACAATTATTGCTCAAAAACAATTAATTAATTAAATAATTAAACCTCCAAACTTAGGAACATTTAATTAAAAAAAAACTAATCTAGACTCGACGGAATTCCACGAAACTTTCTAAGATGTCTTGCATGGTCATTTACAATGATTTCCCTATATAGTTACCAAAACATAAGTCCACTAGAACGTCGTTCACCACTTTTGAGAACTTATTGCAAGTGTGAAGGAAAAACTCAAGGGAAATCAGTGAGGCTAAAAAGCCCAACTGATAACCTGAGGATAAAAAACCCTCAGTGAAAGGAACTCTCCCAGTGAACCGATCCCAAGGTAACTGACCTAGACATGACTCATGCAGACCTATTACATTATTAACCCACGCAGGGGTGCGGAAATTCCAATTACAAGGATAAGTGTTGGGGCCAAACACTGTCCTATAGGACCAACAGTCTTCGACAACATGGCATCAGATGAGGCATCTCTTCATGGCACATGAGTTGACCACCGGTGCTAAATGGGCAGTCAACAGGTAGATGTTGGGACACTTGGGACTTAGTTCAATCAAATAAAGAAAAAGGAGAATGAAATAGTAAAGGAATTCATTTCCAAGTTTGACAGGTTGTACAATCAAATTCCAACAGATTACCGTCCTACAGCATCATCAGTTCGTCTCCTTTACATGAATGCTTTTGAAGGGCAATTATGATGCATTCTCAAAGATGAAAAGCCCACATCATTGGCAGAGGCCAAAGAGTTCATTATCGACATTGAAGAGAATCTCCTTGATTCAAAAATAGAACATTTTCAGTACCCTCGTACCAAGACAGAAGCAAAGTCGAAGGTTTCCAACAATA
>JASDQU010291594.1:2029-14494 GCA_032191745.1 Picea mariana | reverse complement strand
ATGGCTAAAGACAAGAGAATTTGATGGTGAAGTGTTGATAATCAAAGGCTTCAACCATCAAAACCTAGGGGAAAATGGTTTACTAAGGTGTAGGCAACCCTAGGCCTTAGCACGTTTTCCTCCTTCTTAAGCTCAATAAAAAAGCAAAATCGGCTAGGGTGAAGAGAAAATGATAGGGTGTTGCAATGTCAAGGCCCTAGAAATGTCTTAAACAAGTAAAATGGCTCCTTGGTACAATCTAGTAGGGAATTAAAATAAGAACACCAACATGTGCTTATTTCCTAGGGTTTATTCCAACAATTTATTAACAAAATGCAAGTAAAATACTATAACCATTGAAGTAATGGAAGGATTTCATAAATTCACTTACATTCACCATGCGTTCATCAAGACAAACCCTAGTTGTAAACCTTGCACCAAGAAAAATGCCAAAAATAGCCAAAATAAGCCTCCTTCAAGAAGTGCGCACTAGTAATTTCAGTCAAAACCCTAAAGGAGAGCGCAAATTTCAGACCTCACACAAGTGTGAGTGAAAGATGATGAATAAAAGAGAGTTTTAGCTCTCTTACTTATACCATACCAATGACCTTAATTAAATTTTAGGTGACAAAAGGACGACAAGGCCAAAAGTACATAATAATATTGTTTTACATTAAATATCATGATAAAACCCTAAATCAAGCATAAATGAAGACCTCGTGCCCTTTTAGGGTGACGTTAGCCCCTTTTAGGGAAATGTTGGCCTCCTGGAGAAAAATATTATCCCCCCTTGGGCCTCCGAAAGCTGCCACATGTGCCACAACTACCACAACTTCCTCCCAAAACCTCCACAAGCATTGGATGACATCATGAGCATCCTAGGTGATGTCATGGGCATCCTAGTGGAAAGGGCACAACCCCCCTGGGTATAAGTCTTCTAAGTTGCCTCTGGTGAAGCGTCCTCCTCTTCTGCGGTGCAAATCCTCTGATTTGTCTCTTCCCTCTGCTGGGGTCTCAAAATCCATCTGGTGGGCTTTCAACCCCATGGAGGCCCGGAATAATCATCTCCCCATGTGTACATGTCCATAATGGTACATGTCCATCGGGTATGGTCCTGCACATCAATAGATACATCCTCCATGGGCTCATAAGTCATAGGGATCATAGAAATGTCAATCACATCTAATCACAAATTTTATTAAACATATGCATAAAACCCCTTTTACCCAATTAGGTGCTCAAAGAAATTATACAAATCTGCAAGCCAAGTTTGGAGGAAGTGATAGGGCATCCTATTGGGATAATKCTCACTAGATGTGGGGTGTTTCTGGGAGAAATCAAATCCGATCCATGTGAGAGGATGAGGTGGTAAGGTATATCTGGACAAGGAGTGTAGTGATAGCAGGGAAATGCATGGCTTACCTATTGGTGCCTTTGTAGAGGGTCAGCTGCACATGGYATGGATGTAAATGTTTCCAAGCCCATTCATGCCTTTTTATATTTATTCTTATTGCTTTTTCTTTCAAGAAGATAGTCAGGGGACACTGCCCTGGTGTGGTGACCAGTGATGGCAATGTTACCCACAATAATTTCACGGAAATGAGAAGGTTGGATTGTGATGATACCCCCTTTCTCTTGGCTATGCAACTAAGAGCCACTACCCTGGCATGGTGACCAGCTGCCAGTAGTTTCATACTTCTAGATGCCCATGAACCTAATAGGTTGGCTCATGATGAGACCCCCTATCCTATAACCAGGTTTTGTTTTATTATTTTTTATGGGTCCTGTTGAGCACTCAACACACCATAAAAAAGCCTATGTCAAATTTTACTTTTTGGGTACGAATTGATCTTTTGCACTGTTTGATTCTACTTCAGTATGAAAAATGTTGCCTTTGACTAACTTTAAAAGACTAACTTTTAATTAAAAGAATAGACAGCCAAAGCTTTTCCCCAATGTGCTTAAGAAATTTGGCATTGGAAAGGATTAAGCATGAAAGTAAATCGCTCAAGAGAACCAAGGTAGTCAAGCGCTGATCTTCGTCGGCGTCGGCAGACGGGAGTTTTCTTTCGCAATGAACTTCACTAAGGATATCATCAATGACCAATCCCTTCGGCATCAGAAAAATGTTGAAGGAGTAAGCGTTTACGAAGGAAGAAAATAATCACTGATAGTCGATCCCTAAAAATCTCAGCATCAATAAGCTTTTTGAGAAGGTATATCTATAGAAAGGGCATGACAAGTTTATTCCCCCGTTCGATCGCCAACCCTGATATTTTTTGGCATCGACAGTCCTAGGTTTATTTTGACACACACATCTTGTTGAAAAACCCTAACTTTGATTGGGATACACGATCAAACCATCTTCCCGCACCTATCATGTGTGGTTGCCAAAGTGGTTAAACATGTGATCGAGTTTTCCCTTGAGTCGTTAGCACTTCTCGAGGCCCGAGTCGCACCTCAAGTTAGTTTTTCCATGTCAGCTCCGTACGAAAAAATCAATCGACATCTGAAGTTCTAAACAGGAGGTTGCCAATGAAACATTCACCATGCATCACCAATCCCTGACCTGCCCACTCGAAAAATGACACGATGGGACGTTTTAAGGCTATATATGACGCATTCAAAGGGATAATTAATTCCAAAATCTTGCATTAGTTGCTAATTCATGCGCCAATCAAAGCGACCATTTGAACCTTCTGATATAACACATCACCCTCAACGCCTCCACCATCGACCCATGATGAATTAAATTGTAGATATTCGGTGGTATATTTGTTTGAATTTCACTCATCACCTGGATTAATTGGTTGATACAACTGATAAGATCTTCCCATCAAATTATTTTGAGCCATTGTAAAAATTATTATTCTACGTGCAAAGAAGTTCATGTCATACAAAGGAGCGAGGCGAGCAATCCAGAAGAAGTCTCTAAGATCCCGTGAGTATTAAACCACATATTTTAGCAAGCGTTACAGGTATGTACCAGTCTGGATTACATTTTTACATATATTTTGCCAAGTATGGTGCTATAAGAAATTACTAAACGATTTTAAATTTGATTGCAGGAAAGATCCCTCTGAGTATCAAACAAAATTGGCTCCGTAACTTCGCTGAGGAATCCGAGAGAAACTGGGTCCGAATATCAACAAGCTAACGAAGGATATCAAACTGCGAGTTCGGCACACCCAATGATTTCATTGACTTGTGCAATGTGGTTGAATCGCACGCCAAGCAAGATTCTTCATGGGCCGAAAGACTAGCAAAGGTGACCGACACAGTGACAGAACAGGTGCAACAATTTTTGGAACATCCAATCAACACTCGGGTTGTGCTTCAACAGTTAAGTACTAGTCTAGTCAAATATCGGGTGCATGCGGTGGAGATCAGAGAAGTTTACGCACTTTCGATGGAACAACACAGATTTCCATACACCCAAACCTGCGAGGATTTGTTCATTAGTTGGTCGGAGTATGAGAAAGGTCACTTTTTCAAGTGATATCTCGAGTTGACTGTTAGAAATATTGTTAGAAGAGGACGCCACATGAAGAATTTTGTTTACTTATCTACACTTAGCCGTTATTTTCAGTTGAATTTTATGTTATAAATAAGAGCATCAACCGATTAGTTAAAGGTCAATGGTTGTTGCAAGAAACTCTCTTTTTTGGTTTTGTTAAGAACTATTTTCAAGCTACCTTTAATAGAGAAGTCCTTCTGGACCAAAGACAAGTTATATTTTCATCAAATGCATGTGTGATTGGATGTGGAGAAGAAATATTTCCTATCTTGTCTCATGAATGGATGTTGTAATGAGTAGGAGCTATTGAAACTATTGTTAAGTTATCTGATGCAATGTTTTACAGTTCTTTTCTTTAATGATGAAGATGAATCATTGTGTTATCATGTGATGGATGATTAGTGTAGGTGAATTATTTTGCTTTCCATTATCTTATCGCATGTGTGATTTCTTTCTGATAATTAGTATCTCAGACAATAATTGGATGCTCACACGGTTAACGTATTAGTACTAGGCCTGTGGTATAGAATTGTCGTCTGCATGCTTGAGTAGTGGGTTATCCCAAGCTCAGCATCCTCTCAAGTATTTTAGAACCTTTTCCCATGTTGTTTCCATGTTAGTTTATATCTTCTTACAATCTTATATCGGTCCCACCTAAGAGAAAATACAAAAAGAGAAAGTCCAAATTGAAGGAGACACCTTTGCAAGAAAACGTAAATCTCATCGATTAATTGGTCGGATCGTAAGATCTGGAGAACCATTCCACCATTAAACACTTCAGAGTCTAATTGGGCCTCGGTGACGGGTTTGGTTCATGCTATTGAATTAAAGGGATTTAGGACCCATCAACAAAATTGGCGCTAGAAGGAGGGCTTGAGAATGAATGGTTGAATACATATTTCACATAATATTTCAGACACCATGTAGATTCAAAACAGCCCACATGCATGGCTATTCATTCCCAAGACAACCCACACACGCTGAGTACTCCTGAAACAAGTAACTCACCACATCCCGAGGGAGAATAATTGTACCCTGACATACATTATGCTCTCCCTCACGAGGAATTAAATCAATTTAGAATAATCACAAGAGCATACGCCCGACAGATCGGTGTGTTGTCCTTAGCTCTGATACTTCCTCGAAGAAAACAAGTAAGTAGACCAGTGGTTAATACTCTTGATGAGGTTTTTGTGCACACAGTAGAAGACCTAATAGATTTCACAATCACTAGAATCAAAGATCCTCTTCATATGATCCCTGAAACACCAACCGACAATGTCTCTGAACCAGACAATTTTTTGGAAGAGGAGGAGTTTAACTCAGAATTTGAAGATATGGAGGACAACAATGACCCTAATGAAGAAATGGTAAACCCACCACTGAAAAATCAACCCTAGTTGGCCAGAGACACTTTGGCCCTCCCAAGACCAATTCATAACCTTCCCCGATATCGAGAAAAGTTACTTCCTAAGTTCAACCCAAAAACCTCAAGATTGCCTGAAGATGATATCAAGAAATTTATACTAGTGATCAGACTTATGAACGTCCAACATGAAGACATAGTTTGCAGGCTCTTCCCCTACACTTTTGAGAACTCGACCTCCACATGGTATTATAACCTACCTGTAGGATCCATAACTAGTTGGAAAAAGTTTCAAAAGGATTTTCTAGATAAATTTTCCAAAGAAACAACTACAAGAGCTTTAATGGCTGAGTTGTTCGTAGCCACCATGAGTTCAAAAGAAAAGGTTAAAGATTTCAATCAAATATTCACAACCATATTAAACAAATTCCATCCCGAAGCCAAACCAAATCAGGAGTTGCAAATCGAAGTTTATGTTAATGCTCTCCCAACTTCTATTTCCATGTTTGTGAAAAGGGCTGCCAAACGAACCCTGACTGAGAATTTTGAAGAAGCCAAAACAATAGAATTCCAGATGAAAGGGTGTAAAGAAGGCCAAGTCTCTTTAGTTAAGAAAGAATTTCAACCCCCTCTTAGGAGATGACTCCTTCTGACTAGACCACCAGGGAAACCAGAAGAATAGATCCCTGACAAGGGTAATAGAGACATAGAAGATCTACAACGCATGGTTAAGAAATTATCAAACAAGATCATATACATGAAGAGAAACACAGAGGGATGAAACCACGGCCAAAGGCCCTATAAGCCTTTCTTTAAAAGGAACCCACCGTTCAAAGCAATTGAACCTCCCCCATCTAACTTGAATATCGATCTAGGGAATGTTGCATTTGATTCTTTCTATACTTATCATCAGGAAAACCAGTTCAAAAGAGACTGCCCTCAATGGGTGCATGACATGAATTTGATGGCCAATTGGTTTCTAGAAGAATTATCCTTGACCGAACAACCAAGCAGTTCAGTTATGAATGTTGCTGACCAAGAAGAGATTGATCCACCAGAAGATACAACTATGTTGATATGGGATCCTGACTTAATTATTCCTTCTGACGAGCTATTTCAGGTTCAAAAACCACCCATAGAGGTGATTGTGCAAATGAGAAGTAAAAGTCCTCCTGTCTCAAAGGATCCTACTACCACTAAAATGTGAGGGGAAAGGTCAACTCCCGATCAACCGAAAGCACCTTTTTCTCCCCATAAGAACCCTATTAGCATCCATACTCGAGAATCGCCCAAAATGGAGTACAACGTAGTTGAGGATATGAAGAATTTGAAGACTAATATATCGGTTATGGACATATGTAGAATCCCTCAACAAAAAGACTTCCTACTACAAGATTTGAAATTAGTAGAAAATCCTACGATAAGCAATGATCAACAAAGGAATCTAACTTCCACATATCTAGTAAATAAACCAACTGTGGATACTTGCTCGGAAGATAAGAAGGGAAAACCCTTTGTCGCACCGTTCCTTTTGACATTTGAAGTTTTCAACAGGAACCTCCACAATTATTTGGTTGATTCAAGAGAATCCTCTAACGTTATGCCACTGTCTATCTGTAAAAAACTAAATGTAGTCCCTCTCAAGAGTGATAAACATGTGATACAACTAGATAGAACCCAGGTCAAAGTCACAGGAGAACTCAGAGATGTAATGATCAGGATAGTGACACATCCTAAGTTTGTGCAAGTGATTGACATCATTGTAGTAGGTATCCGATAGGCCTATGGGTTATTATTAAGTCGAGATTGGTCTGAGAAGTTAAATGGGTACTTTAGTACAGATTGGGCTCACCTTTGGATACCACTGAAGGGATACAAGAATATGATCAAAATCAATAGGGAGAGATATCTGAAACATACGATCACTGATCTAGAAACCCTAAAAGAACCCTCATCGACAAATTTCCCCATTCTAGGAAATTATTCCTGCAATTCCTTTTTCCGAAACTTCTCCCCTCTTCCATATGATGTCCCTCTCACTCAGAACTCCAAAATGGTTTTTCAATAGAAATTGCCAATACCGACAGAGGAAACCCTCTTCTATCAAGAATATGTGCTAGAAATCACCGGACAAAATATAGGAGGGAAAGAAAGTAATAAGAAGGAAGAAACAGTTAACTTTCACTCACAGATCTGGACCACATATTTTGATGGATCTAAATCACAGGAAGGAGTAGGGGCAGGGTGCATCCTCATTGATCCAAAAGGTAAACTTCATTTCTTATCCTGTAGACTAGAATTTGAATGCAGAAATAACACTGCCAAGTATGAAGCTCTAGTACAAGAGTTAAAGAAAGCCATAGAATTAAACGTAAAAGAATTGAAGGTTTTAGGAGACTCGAAGGTTATCGTTAGACAAGTAAGGAATACTATACATTGGAATTCCCCGCACCTAAAGAATTATCAACAGGAAGTGCATAGGTTAATAGAGCATTTTGAATCTTTCAATATTACAGTGATCCCTAGAGCAAAGAACATTCTTGTTGATTCCCTGGCCACAGCTACTTCAAGGTTGTCACCTCTAGAATATTACGAAGCCTCTCGATTCACTGTGGAACTACTCTACAAACCAGCGGTGCCAAAAAATATTTCTAATTGGAAAGTCTTCGAAGGGGATGAACAGATCATAAACTTTCTGACTAACCAAGATAATTTCAAAGACTTGGCTATTGACGATGAAGTATTCTAGGAACAATCAACAGGAACAAATTCTTGGACAGGTCAACCTATTGACAAATCAAATTCTCACACAATCTTGAAAGGGATAGCTAATTTGGAAAAAAAAATTGACCGGAAGGAACGATTTAAGGGGCCTAAAAATGCAAAGACTGGTAGCTCCTGTCCCTTGCATGAAACTATAAATCTCGGAAACCCAGAAAACCCAAAGAATGTGAATCTCAGAAAGACTATATCTAAAGAGGAAAGAAAGGCTTATCTCAAATTGTTCAGACAACATCAAGATTTCTTTGCATGGTCCTACCGAGATCTAAAAACTTATGACACTAGTATCATTCAACACACTATACCATTAAAACCTGAAGTGAAACCCTTCCAATAGAAGCTCTGACAGTATCACCCATCCCTGGAACCTCTCATGTATTAGGAATTGAAGAAACTTTTAGATGCCAAAATCATCTTCTAGTTTAAGCATTCCACATGGGTAGAAAATATGGTTTCTGTGAAGAAAAAGTATGGAGAAGTCYGCTTATGCGTAGATTTTAGGAACCTCAACAGAGCTTCAGAAAAGGAMAACTACACCGTCCTACCAATGGAGCAACTCTTACAGACTGTGTCTGGCTTGGAGATATTCTCTCTACTAGACGGTTTCTTAGGTTACAACCAATTCCTGGCTTCAGAGGAAGATCGTTTGAAAAATACCTTCCGAACCAAGTGGGGAACCTTCGCTTATAAACACATTCCATTTGGGTTAATCAACGTAGGTGTGACCTTCCAAAGGACCATGGACGTAGCATTTCAGGGACTATTCAACAAGTGTGATAGTGTATTTGGATGACGTAACTGTGTATTCAAAGAAGAAAGAAGAGCACATCCAACACTTAACTCAGATTTTCAAAAGGTGTAGGAGATACGGTATAACCTTAAATCCTAAGAAAACTATTTTCGGCGTCGAGGAAGGTAAGCTGCTAGGCCACATTATATCTCAAGCAAGCATTCACATAGACCCAGAGAGGATTAAGGCCATAGCTCAACTCTCATTTCCTCACAACAAGAAATCTATGTAGTCTTTTTTTGGACAAATCAATTTCGTGGAAACTATCAAACCCTTACAAAATATGATTCGTAAATATGTTGAATTTAAATGGGATGATGAATGAAAGCATGCTTTCAGCAACATCAAAACTTCTATATCTCAAGCCCCCGTGTTATGAAGTCTCGATTTCAACAGAGATTTTTCCCTCTATAATTTCACCTCTGACCAATCGTTAGTTGCGATATTGACTCGGAAGGATGATGACAACAATGAGGCCCCGGTGTCATTCATGAGCACTAACCTCTAAGGAGCCAAACTAAATTATCCTATCATAGATAAACAAGCTTATGCGGTTTATAAAGCAGTAAAACACTTCGGGTCTTACATTCTCAAGAACCACACCAAAGTAATCGTGCCTCACCTTGCGGTCCAATCCTTATTCACCCAATAGGAGATGGGGGAAAGAAGAGGGAATTGGATGGAAGTAGTTCAAGAATTTGATCTAGATATAAAACCTACCAAACTAGTTAAAGGGCAAGGGTTATGCAAACTCGTAGCCGAAGCCCAGGACCAAGTAAATGAAGATTCTGGGTGGGAAAATGAAATGGCATTATGGTGTGGCAAAGTTTCATACATATGCCCAGGACAAGAGTCTTGTTATGGGAAGCTAACTTATCTACTACACCATGGGACTTGTCCAGAAAATCTCAACCCTAGGGAAAGGAGAGCTCTTAGGTTAAAATATACACAATATTGCCTCATAAATTTGGTACTCTTCCAGGTTAATTATGATGGGGTACTATTAAGATGTCTCAAACATGAAGATGCAGACAAAGTTATGAAGGAACTCCATGATGGCCCTGCCATTGGACATTTTGTAGGAAACACCACCACTCATAAGATACTGGGAGTTGGTTATTATTGACCCACTTTATTTAAGGACACTCGCACTTACGCTAGAAACTGCAAAACCTGTCAAGTAAGCATTGGGAGAGAGAAGAGAGCAACAGTCCCACTCCAACCGGTGACTATCTCTAGGCCTTTTGAGCTATGGTGGTTAGACATCATAGGAGATATTACACCAATCTCCTCAAACATCATAAGTATATACTTACTGCCACCAATTATTTCATGAAATGGGCAGAGGCATCCCTCTGACCCATGTAAACGAGAAGGTAGTAATCGAATTCATAGAACAACAACTGATCACAAGGTTTGGTGTCCCTTCTGTCCTAGTTTTTGATAATGCAGCTTACTTCTCTTCCACCTTGTTGACAGATTTTTGTCTAGACAAAGGAAACATAATTAGAYACTCTGCAAATTACTATCCGCAAGGAAACAGAGTGGTAGAATCAACTAATAAGAACCTAGTAAGGATATTGAAGAAAATAGTTGCAAACAACTAAAGGAATTGGCATAATCTACTCCATAACGCTCTATGGGCCGATAGGGTCACACCTAAGGAAGCTATAKAAAATTCCCTGTACTTTCTAGTTTACGAGCAGGAAGCCATTCTCCCGAACGAGATTTATCTTCCATCTCTTCAACTAGCCCAAGATTCTAGAGGGGAGCCTTCATTGGACATACAACAAAGAATTGACACTCTACTCATGCTAGAAGAAGAAAGGGAAAAGGCTAAGTCAAAATTCATATCCCACCAATAGATAGTAAAAAGATGGTTTGATAATCATAAGGCTAAAGAGAAGAATTTTGAAGTAGGAGACTTAGTCCTAAAATGGGACAGAGCAAATGAGCCAAAAGGGAAGAATTATAAGTTTCAAAATCTGTGGCTTGGACCTTTCCAGGTGGTTGAGAATATTGGGGCATGCACTTATTGGTTGCAGAATCTAAGGGGGGAACTTGACGCCCTCCTAGTTTTTATGTTTTGTGTGCATATTTCATGAGTTGTTTAATCTAGGTTGACTGCAAATTACTTTTATTTTTTATTTTCTTTTGTTGTTTTGATTTTCGCACTTTTGAAGGTTGTGTTTAGTAGGACAATGGTTGACCTCAAATCATGTGACATAGTGAACTATGTTCCTAACTCATTTCTCACATACAACACAAGAAGTGTCGAGGAACCTAGGGTTGCTTTGGAGAGTCCTCTATCTAACCTACGCAGATGAGCAACTCTAGAGAAATGTAGAAAGGTCTACCCGGTGGTCTGGTGAAACCTTACAGGAAAGTTGGAAAGCTGAAAAGGACTACATGAACCCCGAAGATAAAGCTAGCAAATGATTCACCTTAAACCATCTCACTTTGCAAATTAAACAAATGTCATACTCTCCCACTCACTCAGGGAATTCTGCTGAAATCAAAATTAACTATACCAAATGAGTGAACAGTGGGAGAGGGTATGCAGATATCTCCGTTGGGGCTATGGATGCTCCCTGGTAGTGGAGCAAGGTCTTTGATGTTGGGGTGACTCTGTCGAGACTATGGACGCTCGTTGGCAGCAGAGMAACACCGTAGCAAGTGATTAAAGGTAATTAAAGGCTTCATGCCAGTGAATACTTTACTAGATTTTGTCAAAGGAGCATGAGTCAAGGTTACATGAAACGAAGGAGGAATTAAGGTGGAAAACCCCACAGGCAGACCTGGAAGCATCAATTGGAGAATTGTGAATGMAAGGGTAAATAAAGCTATGATTTAAATCCAGTAAGGTTCTCCACTAGCTTTCATATCAGCCGAACATGAAGGAGAAACAAAGAYTATGCTTTCGCCTAGTAAGTCRCCATTTGTTGAGCACTCAACACACCCTAAAAAAGACTATGTCAAATTTTACTTTTTGGGTAACACTTGATCTTTTGCACTATCTGATTCTACTTTAGTATGAAAAATATTTCCTTTGATTAACTTAAACAGACTAAATTTCAGTTAAAAGAATCGGCAKCCAAAGATTTTCCTCGACACGCTTAAGAAATTCAGCATCGGAAAGGATTAAGCATGAAAGGAAATCCCTCAAGAAAACCAAGGTAGTCGAGCGCCGATATTTGTCGGCATCAAAAGATGGGAGTTTTCTTTCGTGACGAACTTCACTAAGGATATTGTCGATGACCGATCCCTTCGGCATCGACAAAAGGCTGAAGAAGTAAGCATTTATGAAGGAAGAAAAGAATCACCAATAGTCGATCCCCGAAACTCTCGGCATTGGCGAGATTTTTGAGAAGGTAGGTTCGTAGAAAGGGCATGATAGGTTTATTCCCCCCTCCAACCGTCGATCCTGATATTTTTCAGCATTGACAGTCCTAGGTTTATTTTGACACTTGAATCTTGTTGAAAAACCCCAACTCCGATTGGGATACACGATCAAACCATCTTCCCCCACCTATCATGTGTCATTGCCAAAGCGGTTAAACATATGATCAAGTTTTCCCTTGAGTCGTTAGCACTTCCTGAGGAGCGAGTCACACCATGAGTTAGTTTTTCCACATCATCTCTGTACGACAAAATCAATCGGCGTTGGAAGTTCTAAACAGGAGATTGCTAATGAAACATTCACCACGCATCGTCGATCCCCGACCTACCCACTCGAAAAACGACACAATGGGACGTTTTAACGCTAGATACGATGCATTCAAAGGGCTAATTAATTCCAAAATCTCGCATTAGCCTCTAATTGTGCATGAATCAAAGAGACCATTTGAACCTACCAATATAACACATCACCCTCCATGCCTCTGTCGTTGACCCATGATGAATTAAATTGTAGATATTCGGTGGTAGATTTGTTTGAATTTCACTCATCACCTAGATTAATTGGTTGATATGACTGGTAAGATCTTCCCATCAAATTATTTTGAGCCATTGTAAACAAGATTATTCTACACA